>JARYGA010053127.1:0-40474 GCA_030545235.1 Helianthus tuberosus | reverse complement strand
TGAAATGTAGGATCCAAAAAAGAAAATCTTTGGTTTTCTTTTTGTTACTATAAATACCAACTCCTACATCTCTATCACATAATCCATTACAAATAAAAAATATTTTTGGAGATTATATTTTATATTTGTTATTTTAGAAACCTGATTTCTTATTCATCGTTTCATTATCAAAAACACATTTTTACCAAATTTTCCAACAATTAATTAACACATCAGAGAAAATGCAGAAAATTAGTACTTCATCTTTAGCCCTTGGTCCAAATGGATTAAACATAGCTCAGTCCTTCAAACCTATCCATGATGCAACTCCACCACCACCCACAAACCGCAACACCAAAATCTCCGTCATTGGTTTAGGAAAAGTCGGTATGGCCATTGCAGACCATCCCGATATGTACCTTGCCAACACAGTCCACGTTATCATGCAAAATATTTAATAGTTATTTTGTTATTTAATTGTCATTTGGTCAATGTAGGTGTAGTAGTTTTCTGCATTATTTTAGGAAGTAATGAAGCACTAGAATACTGGGTAATTTGTTTTCATTCTTGTCACATCTTGATTTCCCGGTGGGCCCGTACTTAGGTTTATGTGTGGCAAATTAATATAGATATTCACATTCACAGCGAAAGTCTATGGAGTAACAAAATAATTAATATAATATACAGACCGAACGTGTATTAAAAGATCCACAAAGCGGATCGAATAACAAATGATTACATAAAAGACTACTCGACTTTTGCTTGGAGTCGCAAATTCCAATAAGCAATTACTGGGCAGCTTCCAGCCTATTCCGTACTTTGCAAACATGCGCTTAGTCTTTTGAAGATACGTCAGTTTTCACTGGTAAATACAAATAACTGACACATTTTGAAAATATTTCAAAATCATTTTTATATACCATTTGGTATATCAATTTTCATAAATAAATTGGGATAAACTATATCTTTTGTTACCAGTATTACATGCTTGTCATTACACATGGGGCCCAGAACTAAACTCTAATACATGATTAATCCACACACCACTTTATCCCCATATTGGGTAAGAAAAATATTTTATCAAAACATTAGCATCTGTCAGGTGTATGCCTACACCCCGTGCTTAAGTCATGACCACTTGCAATTAAGTGAGTCGTGAATATCCAGGACACGGTTGCATTAACCCCCAATGTTTAAGTTATCAAGCATAACGGATTAAAACAGATTATTTGGATTTTGGACACATTGGTCATTGATCCCATACCCGACCAAGCGGTAATAATTTACCATATCCCAAGCCCGTATAGAGAAAATAGGTTAAGAGTATTTACCTGAGCTTAAATCTTTACAATCCAAAGATATTTATAAGCACAACCATTTAAGTCAAAATAACTAACAAGGTTTCAATTTATTGGACGCCCTTAGTCTGGAATGAATGGAATTATGATCCATTAGAATGTTAACGGGTCTTTATTCAAGTCATATGACTTGGACCAGTTAACTAATAATAAAATCGGTATGGTTCGCTAGATTAAGCGAAGACCGGACAGAATGTGGTTTGTACCCTCACTAGTACTATGACTCATATAATATGGGTCAAACAATAATATATTCGGATTATAAGTGATTTTGAAGTAATATGACCAAATTCGGTTAACTTATATAAACTAAGCAATAAGTCAATCGTAGGCGCATAGGTGTCATCGGGTGATCGGATGAGTCAATGTCAAGTTCATTATGCAAAACATATTTAATATGTTACCACATCAGTTTATAATTCAAATTATATGTTCATTATGATTCAAAACCATTTTATGCTCAAAAGGGCATATTTGGTATTCCTAAGGCATCATACATGAACTTGCATAAAACCCGACAAATGATTATTATCAAATGGTATAACCAAAGAGGATTATTCCATACATTAATATCATCATAATAAAACTTCAAATCAGTAGCTAACCTAGCTTAAACGGGTCAGAATCAAAACTCAAAGTAGAAGTCAAATTGTTTGACTTTCGGTTGCGAATCGAGCTATAAGCAGGAAATGACTGGTTGAACATGATCGACCATGTTCTAATATGTTGTACCAACTGATATAATGTCTCAAATTGGTGTTTAGATACTTAGAAGTTCAATAAACATATTTTTCGAAAATCTGCGTTTTGACTTTTATTTTATTACAACTTTGACCTGTCATTTGACCAACTTAACCCGTGGCGGATCTAGAAAATCTTTATAGGGGCAACGTTTCATATAAAAAGGGGTAACAGAATCGAAAAAACGTCAATTTTTTTCCAAAATTTAAACCACCGTCGGAGCCTCAAGGGGTAGCGGGGGCTACCCCTAGTATCATGCTAGGTCTGCCCCTGAACTTAACGTGATCTTCAGGGGGTGCCCTCATAGGGGATTATCACCTACCATATTACGATCTCATAGCCATCTTTGATTCGAACATTGGTTTGTCCATAATGGTCATAACTGAAAGTCAAAGCAAAAGTCAATTTGGTTAACTTTTAGCTAATAACTTAGCCCAGAATGAAAAAGAACTAGAAAAGAACACGTACAAGTGTTCTAGGAAAAGACTAAACTTCAGTAAGAGGCCTCTATATGAGTAGAAGCACTCCAATAGATTACAGAGAAAGAAAATGAGAGGTGCAAGTCTTAAGGAGTGAAATGTAGTGCTATTTATAGTTGCACAAGATTCCTTATGGACCGTAAGGGTAATAACTTACGGTCCGTAAGGACCTAGCACACCCATGTGTAGGTCCACCCGGAGGATCGAGTAACCTCTATTCCCTGTTTTCCGACAAACCCGAAAGTGCGGAATCCAAACGGGTAAGTTAAACCAAGTTACGAACACGCAAGACACAAAGATTCAATGATTAACACTCAATGTATTAATACTCTGAAACGGTTACAATGCAATGTTTACAAGATAAACCTATAAACTCTCTATTGTGTGTGTTCTCTCGGAAATCTATACAGACTTCTCTCTGTTTCTGTTTGTTGTCTGTGTTTATATAGTGAAACACATCAACGAAATCAAGATCTCGACGAAATCCCTTGGACTTCGTCACATGTGTGTTTTTGTTGTAATATCTTGACGAAATCAAAGTGATTTCGTCACTTTGATGTTGGGCTTGGTCTTCGTCCAATTGATGTAGCAGTCCAACACATATTCAAAGTCCACTTCAAGATGATTAGCCCAATGTGCAAAGGTTACGGCCCAAAGAAGTTTCTGTTATAAACTTTCATTTAGTCAAGGTTTGTGACATCACCATGACATTACAATGATGATGTCATGGTGATGTGTAAACGGGAATGGGCTTGCGGCGTTCCGTGCTTCGCGTGTCGAACTCTGGGGCGCACGACGGAGGAATGTCGCTACGTCGGGCTTGAGCCGGACCTAACCGAGTCGACCCGAACCAAGTCGAACCGAATCTAGTCGCGTCCACATAAAGTGTACCAACAAACTCCCCTTTGGACGCTACTCATGAGGTTCGTCTTCCATGTCTTTCATGTCGGAGGATCTTCAAAGTCTTCACGCGTCGTAAGTAGAAAGTGTATCAACAAACTCCCGTTTCATTTAGGTAGTGCATTAATAAACTCCCCCTTAGAATGAACTCTCCATTGAGTCATGCTCGTGAATCATTTGATTTGCAATTCTTCAGATCCTTGTGGTGTTGATGAGTGATCAACTGCAATCCGATCATCTTGATCTTCTAATTGCATCAACGTCGTGTCTTCACTTTACGGCTTGTCATCTGACACGTTCTCTTCGCCTTTAGCTGATTCTGATGTCGCATCTGCACATTCAAGAAAGCTAAACACGTAATGAGAACAACCGTTTGGAATTTAGACAAATTAAACAAATGACACATATGAGATCAAATCTCAATCAAACATCGACCGACAACAGTTTGAAAGTTTAAACAAATTTGTTCAATTTTAGTCCTTTAACTTTCAAAACTTGGTTAACTTCGACAGTTTATGAAGGAGCAATTGTTTTCCGGCTTACAATCAGGATTTTGGGTAGGATAGACTCGAGTTCCAACATCAGTCAATCAAAAATAAACTAGAAGCAAAATCTTTTTGGATTTTATGAAGTTTATATTAAAATACACCTAACATCTTTTTGAAATTTTTCATTTTTCAAATGTAAAGACGGAAAGCAATAAATAAATATATACATAGATTCTTTTTGCGAGTTTCGAGGGTAAGAGAATCATATCAGTGTACGGTCATGCCAAAACGCTCTTTTTGTTCAATTAGTTAACAATTTGATAAGCATCCTATAACGATTATCGGTATTGTTGTCCACTTAAGCTCAACTTATCAGATGTAATCATGGCGAGGGGATACGTTAAGGTATGATTTATACTTACCGACCGGTGTTCATCCACACATGACACATTCCCGTATCAAGGTATGCACGAGAGTTCATCTTACCGGTGAGTATACCGTTTTTCATCTGTTTGACCGTATAAAAGATGTGAGAAACTCACTTATTTTGATTGAAAACAAGCCCTATGTGATAGAATCACTTATTGATGAGGAACTTGATTTTCAGATGCATGAAGGGCACAAGAGCAAGTCCGTGAACAGGTCAGTACTTTCGTACAGCAGAGAGACGAACTTGACTCCCGGATAAATGTGATATATTATCACTTGTTTTATGGGACATGTGATTGTTGATCACTTATTGAGGTCGAATGCAATATGTACACGTATGTACGGTATCATGGAAGATCTTAGACTTCGTCTCCGTTATTTTTACGGTTTGATACAACCATGATACCCAGATGATAAGACAGCATAAAGACCGAATATCTCAGAACCTCGGCAATCTCTCAAACGAAATTTCGGTACTAAGACCATATGCCAATGTGCGGTTCCCACCTGGTCTTCAGTCGATTTAAGTTTATATCACCCTGCACACTTTAAGATGATTGTGAGCCTACCGATACATCTTATATAGAGCTGCTTAACATTTTTCATTTTGCATTTCAGTTCGAAGAGGTTTCGACAGACCACTGACTTACTATCATTTTCTCTTTTTCTCGCCAGGAAACTCATTTTTGTTTTTCCAATGTTTTTGCGTTTTGAAATTTTTCGATGTTTTTGAATTTTTCAAATTTTGGATTTACTCCCCCTAAAATCAACAAACTATGATAAATTTTAAAAACTCAAAGGTATTTACAAAAGCGATTTTCCGATGTCGGTTAACTCATGTTTTACCTTAATGCCGTTTACCAAAATTAAGTTAATCAGAAATGATTTATCGAATTTTGGAAAAACCAGTTGGCATGTCGGTAAGCGGTGTGGACCATGACAACATTGACGAGTTTCATAGTGAAACAATCACGTGTGAGGTGATATTCGAGTTCAATGTGTCAGGCCAAAGAGTGCTGTACGAGAGGATAACAATTTATAAAGCAGCTTAAATATCGACAAGTATAGGAGAGATTTGAAATTTAAAACCGTATCCTGCAACTGCTTCGAGCATTGCTAGGAATCTGAGTGCTCTCCCAAACTGGATATCCACCCGTTGTGGATTTCAAAGTCGATTTTGTAGCTACTTCAATTTTCTGAAAAATCTCTTCACAGCAACAAGATTATAAACCTTGGGTCCGGCTGGTCTTCCACATTGCACCAGCGAAGGTCTTTGTCTTTCTCTTGAGAAGTAGTAGTGTGCGGTTGTTCAATCCATGCCAAGGCATCCGCACACCCGGTTGGTTTGTTCAACAAACACATTTTCTTCAATTACACCGCGAAGAAATGTACACTGCACGTTCATCTTGTTGATTTTGAACATCAGACGTGCTGCAGGTGCGTACATTTTGTTTGAATCTATCCTGGGGACCCGATTAAAGCCTTGAACAATCAAACTATTGGAATGATTTTCAATTTGTCGAAGGTTCCAATTTATTTCAACAGACAACTCTGTTTCCCTTTTCTTCTTCTCTCCATCAAAGGCAACCACTCCTAGAAATAACAATATCTTGGAGCTTTGAGTCGCCTATCTTGTGCATGGACACTCCACTATCAACAATCCGATGACTATCGATAGTTCCTCCTGGAACATCCTGCACACTCACTCAGAGATTAGTTGGAGAGGGGGACCCAAGCCTTAACAGACTTGGGTCGTCCTTCATCATCGAGGATTGTGACTTCGATTTCCTGATGATTCGGAATGGATTGAGCTTCCCCTGAAACAGTTACCGATTTTGGTTTCCAAATCTGTTTTTGTTTTTTTTTTCATTTTTAATTTCTAACTTAACAGACTTTGTTTGGGCAACCTCCGGTTTCAACGCCTTTTCAATCACCTTCACATTTTTACGTCGTTGTTTTATTTCCTGTTCTTTAACAGTTCTTTTATCATGTTTTGGTGAAACAGGACGACGTTGTGGGTGAACCTTTTCATGTGATGCTCTTTCTACAAAATTTGGTTTGGGCGAGTTTGTGCAGTCTTTAATAATGTGCCCAAACTTCCCACATTTGAAACAAGTTCTCCTTTCAACAAACTTGGGAGAACATGTTCGACTAACAGATGTCGAACTAGTAGAACCTGAGGTACTTGCTCTTTCATCACACCCATTTGTATGTTGAGTGTAATTGTTTTGACTGTTACGTTTTAAAATCTTGACTTGTTGGATAAAATCGGTGTTGGATTTGTTTTCAAAAGTCTCAATTTTATCAGTACCTTTTGATGCTACAAATTTAACATCATTGCTTTTCTTCTGATAACGAGCTCTTTTTGTTTCATATTTTGATTTAGAAACGTTAGGCCTTTGAGCTCGTTGAACTGGTTGTTTGCCCTTAGAAGCAATAGGTTGTTGCTTTGTTGGTGATTTTTGATTTCCAAATTGTTTCCTGATTTCAGCTTTTGGAATTGGGTCACAATGAGTTACAGTGACTCCTGGAATTGTCTTTCCCAAAAACTTGTTTGTATTATCTTCAAAAACTTTATCAATCGAAGATGGATTGACATTTTTAATTGGAAAATCGTGATTTGAATATATTTTAGAATCACCAACCAAAGTGTACAACACATTATTACTCTTAATGGTAGACACAAATTTCTTGTCATTCTTGACAGGATCTATCACTTGTTTGATAACTTGTTGCACAACAGGAATAGGAGGATCACAAAGAATATGATTCTCAATTGGAATTTCTACTCCTTTCATCTCATCAAGTGATTCATCCTGGTCATTCACATCTGATTCATCATCTGAAGAATCATAGTCCTCAATGGTTGGAGGACTTTGATTTGAAGCACATGATGACTTTTCTTTGTTATCAGATGAGCCCTCCGATGAATTGTCCGGTTTGAACCCTAGGCCAGTAGTAACTTCCTCATAATCAAGAGGCACACTGGGTTCATACCGAGGCATATCCTCTTCATCGGGAGACTTGGTATAGTCGTGTCTCAAAGGGGGTGGACACTTCCTATAACCAACGCCTTTAACGTTTCCCTTTAGTTTCTGAACGTCAATGATGTGATCAAGCACATATCGGGAGTTAGAATAACTCTCCAATTTGAGCTTGATCGCTTCATATTCACACTTGGCCGTGGCTGGCTCTTTCTTGGTTTCCTCAATGATATTAATGTAGTTATTAATACCAATTTGTTTGTTGAAAACAGTTTTTGTTAATTCGGAAACACTTTTCTTTTGGGTTTCAATAACTGTTTTAAATTCCTTTTCATTGCGAGCTAAGGCCATGTTTGCCTCTTTGCACTTTGACAGTTCAACAACTAAACTCTGATTGTGACTATGAATCGTATCACATTCAAGTTTCACTCTATCACATTCATGTTTCATATCAGCACAATCACTACATATGCTAGGAGTTTCAGATTGTACCTGACTTGTAGAAGCTGTGACATTAGCCATAAAGGCAGTCTGAGAAGAGAAAGATCCATCTTCTGTGAGAATCTTCTCCATTTCTTTTGAAGTAGCATCAACTTTCTTGATCAAGTCAGATTTCTTGTTAGCATCATTCGACAAATTATCATCTTCAGAATCAGTTCTTTCATTCAAATTCGATTCTTCATCCGAACTGCCACTGTATCCCGAACTATCATCTTTTCCTGAAGATTCACCATCATTGGCATTCTTGACAATTTCAGTGTAAAACGCAGTTCTTGTTTGATCACCGTTTCCCAACTGTATGGCCGGACCACAATCGACACTTGGATCGAATTGAGGTTGTGTTGTGGAAACTTGAGGTTGAGGTTGGGGTTTAGATTGCGAAAGATAAGCACTTTGATTGAACTGTGGAAACGGATATGAGCTTGTATTTGATACAAACGCCGTTTGAAGCTTCGGTTACTGAATGGAACTAGAACTAACTGAAGGACCAAAACCCGGCAAATACATTTCTGTGTTTTGAGTAGGTGCAATCCTTTTAGCTTTCCAAATTTCCTCTTCGTTCTTGTGCTCCAACTTCTGAATGAATTCATAGATATTAACATTGACAGCATCTAGAACGCCCGTATGCTTTAAAAGCTCAATGAATGGGCTCCACTTTGGAGGTAGAGCATCAGCAAACCGTGCTACAATTTCCTGTTGAGATGCAAGAACACCAAAATAATACATTTCACTCATCAAATGATAATAACGAGTAATTATATCATTTAGGGTTTCATTCTCTAAGAAATGAAATGATTCGAATTTCTTCTTCAACAGATCATGACGTGTCTTTCTAGTAGCTACATATTCTTCTCCTCTCGCTACCAAAAGATTTTGTATGTTTTGATTTTGATTCGACACCAAAGCCCATTGACTTGCACTTATTGACTGTTGTTGTTGAGGTATGGTCCTCCTTATATATTCGGCCATCGACATCTGTTTTAGATCTGGTTGTTGATCCGTACTCCAATCCCAAGGGCTAGTACAACTCATATTTGATGTTAGAACGATAACACCTTATCAAACAATTGAAAACACAAAGTTAGAATAGTTTTGCAAGCTCTCTGTATAAAATTGACAATATAAGACGAAATCACTTTGTTTTCGTTGACAATGATGTGATGAAAACACAAGGGTTTTCGTTGATGTGGTTTTGATGAAAACACAATTTTGATTTTGTTGACAATTACAAATTTAAGAGTTTTCGTTGACTGTTGAATGGGACGAAATCAGTTAGTAAACATGTGTTTTCGTCAGAGTGATTTCGTCTAGATGGGTTTGTCAAGATGGGTGATTTCGGCTAAGAGAGAAGGTGAGTGATTTCGGCAAAGGTGAGTGATTTCGTGGGAATAGGGATGATGAGTGTTTTCGGCTGGAATTAAGTTATAATAAAGATAAGTGATTTCGGCCAACAACTTGTAGTGATTTCGTCAGACTTTTGTTTGTCAAGACTTTTGTGATTTCGTGGGGTGTTGGGTCGAAATGGTTCAACAAGATATTTTCCCAAATTCAAAGTGTGACGTAACTTGAAGGATGACACTATAATGATTAAACTCTGGGTGGATAGATCTGATCAACGAAACCTTTGTGATATTTTGTCAACAAAGATATAAGATGACATAGAGTTGGTGACTAACTTTCAAAGGAAGCATTATCCTTCTGACAAGGTACACAAAATTCAACTCTATGCATACTTATCTTACCAACTCACAATATTTTAATCAAAAACCTTTTTCATTTAAATTTTGGAAAACACCACCAACTCATACAATAACCTTTTGTAGGTCCACCCGGAGGATCGAGTAACCTCTATTCCCTGTTTTCCGACAAACCCGAAAGTGCGGAATCCAAACGGGTAAGTTAAACCAAGTTACGAACACGCAAGACACAAAGATTCAATGATTAACACTCAATGTATTAATACTCTGAAACGGATACAATGCAATGTTTACAAGATAAACCTATAAACTCTCTGTTGTGTGTGTTCTCTCGGAAATCTATACAGACTTCTCTCTGTTTCTGTTCGTTGTCTGTGTTTATATAGTGAAACACATCAACGAAATCAAGATCTCGACGAAATCCCTTGGATTTCGTCACATGTGTGTTTTTGTTGTAATATCTTGACGAAATCAAAGTGATTTCGTCACTTTGATGTTGGGCTTGGTCTTCGTCCAATTGATGTAGCAGTCCAACACATATTCAAAGTCCACTTCAAGATGATTAGCCCAATGTGCAAAGGTTACGGCCCAAAGAAGTTTCTGTTATAAACTTTCATTTAGTCAAGGTTTGTGACATCACCATGACATTACAATGATGATGTCATGGTGATGTGTAAACGGGAATGGGCTTGCGGCGTTCCGTGCTTCGCGTGTCGAACTCTGGGGCGCACGACGGAGGAATGTCGCTACGTCGGGCTTGAGTCGGACCTAACCGAGTCGACCCGAACCAAGTCGAACCGAATCGAGTCGCATCCACATAAAGTGTACCAACACCATGGTATTCAAATACCTTACGGTTCGTAAGGCACAAGCATTGCTGTCCGTAAGGGACTTATTAGAAACAATGTTAATGGCTGCCTTACGGTCCGTAAGGCATATGACTTGCGGTCCGTAAGGATCACTCGGAGGCAAAACTTTGGCATTTTGTCACAAATGATCCTTCCACATCCAGTTTTCCATAATTTTACATATTTAGTCCCTCTCGTGCAAATAATTTGGCATATTTAAGAGTTGATTGGACGCGTGTTGCCATAATATTCGATATAAATTTCCGAGGTGTTACAATTCTCTTATTTATTGTGAGTTACGAATTGTTATGGATATGAATATGAATGAAAATGTTGATTTAGTCTAATCCTCTTTAAATATTCTATCACGCTTCTCTCTATTTTCTTTGGATCATTTGATAGCGATTCGGTTCGTATCAATTGGTGTCAGAGCTGCTAAAAAACTATCCAAACCTGAGTTCCGTCAATGGAGGGAATTCTTTGCGAGACTCGAGTCCCGGTTTGAAACTGTGTTCGCCAAGCTCCGGTCAACTCGAACTGCGTTCGAAGCCCACCACACCCCTACACCATCAGTTACCACTCCCGTGCCACCACTGGTTTTCGTCACAACACCACCAGCATCTACACCCATATCAACCCCAAAATCCACCACCTTCAGCCAACCTACCGCCACACCAGAACCATCCTTGCTACGAGAAACACCACCCGTACCACCGCTGGCTTATGCTACCACACAAAACCAGTCTTTTGCCCAAAATGTTACTGAATCATTTCATGAAAATAGAGCATGGAAGATCAAGTATTATGATTCTGAACAATGGTTGAAGTCTTGTGGCTACTCAATATGTAACCATTTTACATAAGTCATTTGTAGTGTCCTACAAGGTCCAAAGTTATTGATGTATTTGGTTGTATTTGAAGAGCTTTTTGATGTATTTGTAGAAGGACATCAGAAACGGATATTAAAAAGTGCAGGGCAGAAACTCGAGCGGCGTTTTTATGCCCCGTATTCATGCCCCTTGTTTATGCGCCGTTTTATCACACGGTTTTTTACGTTTTACAATTTACGTAGAAAAGGTTTTACGTTCTACGTTAAAAAGTTTTTACATAAAAGTTTACATTTTACATTTTATGTGAAAAAGTTTACGTTTTACTTTAAACTTTTTACGTTTTACGTTAGAAAGTTTAGGTTTAACGTTAAACTTTCTTTTATTATTATATTAGTTTTTATTTTTTTAAACATAATTTTTTTATTAAAAGCATTTTTAAATTCAGATTTTTTTAACAGGTTTTTTAAACTTTTTACGTTTTACGTTAAATTTTTTACGTTTTACGTTTTACTTTTTACGTTTTACGTAAAACTTTTTACGTTTTACGTTAAAAACTTTACGTTTTACGTTTTATGTTAAAAAGTTTATGTTTTACGTTAAAAAGTCACTACCGCCGTATCACAGTCAACCGTCGTATCGCCGTCAGCCACCGTCATCGCCGGCGTACTGCTAGTTTCTCATGTTTTGAGGGTTTGATGGGGATGTAAATTCTCAGAACACAGTGTTTTGAGTTACAAAACACATTGTTTTTGAAATCTACAATGTAAATATAATCATTTTATTAATCCTTTGAAAAGAACACGTTCACCCTAATTTAACCAACAAAACCCACCAGCTTATAAACAAAAATCCAAAAGTCTATAAAACAAAAATCAACTATGACCGTGCAAACTACAAAACCCAATGTAAACAACAAAGACCTACCATATCATGTAACCAACAAAAAAAATCCAAAAACATCTTAAAACAAAGGTGACTGGTGTATTTACATGGGTCACCGGAACCTACATCGGTTGGTCTTACCGTCGCCGACCGGATCGGAGCTTCGACGTACCCCCACCTTACCGTCATCGTCGGCCACCACTGACTCCACCTTTACTGTCCCCGCCGTTGTGCCGCTGCCTCGACGGCTGCCATCGTCGGCCACCACCGACTCCATCATCATCAATCAAATATAAAAAAACAGCATCATCATCCTGATTCATCATCATCCGACTTTAGTACGGTAAAAGGAAGCGAGAGGGGGGGGGGGGGGGTTACCTTGACACTCGTCGGAACAATCTGGACCCCCGCCACCTGTGTCTCTACCTCACGGCGGCGCTACCGCCGTCCACCGACTTTTCTGAATCCTCTCTCTCTCTCTCTCTCACTTCTCGCTCCTGAAACAAAAACATGAACATTAATATGATCAGGACTAATTGAACCAAAAATACAATAAAACCACAATTTTGAATTCTTGTTATTTGGTAAAATACACCCAAGCATATATTAATTAAGCTATGTAGTAATCTACTGTTGAAAAATGGTTATCTACTCTTCAAACTTAGTTGACCACTTGACTTGGACTAAAAGAAAACGAGTGCATAAGATGAAGATGAAGATCATCTTCATCAGGGATGAAGAGAGAGCGTTTTAAAAAATAAATGAAGAGAGATAGTGAGATAATAAAGAGACAGGAGACAGACTGATATTTGAAAGTGATTTATAAAGTAAAGAGTAAAATGCACGGATAGTCCCTGTGGTTTAGTGAAATTTCACCTTTAGTCCCCAAATTTTCAGAATTACACTCTTAGTCCCTGTGGTTTGACAAGTTGTTACTCGGATAGTCCCTAAAGCGGATGAAGGTTACTCGGATAGTCCCTGTGGTTTGATAAGTTGTTACTCGGATAGTCCCTGTGGTTTGACAAGTTGTTACTCGGATAGTCCTTGTCATTTCACACCCACTTAACCAGAAAAACTAACATCCACCCGCTTTGGGGACTATCCGAGTAACAACTTGTCAAACCACAGGGACTAAGAGTGTAATTTTGAAAAGTTGGGGACTAAAGGTGAAATTTCACTAAACCACAGGGACTATCCGTGCATTTTACTCTAAAGTAAAGGGTAAATTACTTTTTGAGTCCTTGTGTTTTATGGGTTTTAACTAGTTGAGTCCAAAAGCAGAAAGTTTAACGACCTGAGTCCCTATAAGCATTTTCCTTAACCATTTGAGTCCAAATTTCCAACACTGTTAGAATTTTTTGGTAAAGTATTATTAAATGACCAAAATACCCTTATAATTAAAAAATAAAAAAAATAATTCTATGTCTCTCTTATATCCTCTTGTCTCTATCTCTCTCTAAATTCTCACCCTCATCTTTCTTTATCTCTCTAGACCACCATCAACACCACCACAGCCACAACCACCTCCGTCTCCAACCACCACCTCAACCACAAACCTCTAGACCACCATTTCTTTCTCTCCCTAATATATAAATTTATATATATATATACTATACTATTCACCTGAATCGTAATCACAACAGCAAGCCAAAACCCTAATTACAAAATTCTCATTCCAAAATAATAATCATCCCAAATTAACAGAACTAGTTCAATCAAAACCACTTAATTAACCAACTAAACACGAATTAAACCATAATTGACCTTATTTAAACAATCAAAACGTCTTAAAACACTCATAACAATCTCTGCTAAATAGATACAGAGTCAAAGTTGAATTCAAAATTGAGTTGACATACCTTTTGTGTGACAAAATTGAGGGTGAGTTGTTTTGATTTGGATTTTGAAGGAGATTTGTTGGTTCGATATGAAGATATCAAGTGTAAATGAATGAATATTTATGCTACTGAAAGTACCACTCTTAAATCAATTTCACACTGCACACTAGGGCTCCGTGGATGACGTCATCAATGGCGTATAAGTAGAGATCTGATTTGATGCTTACTCGAGGACGTTTCGGAGCACCGGAATCTGTAACACCCCGTGTTTTCACGAGTGAAAGTCAAAGTCAAGGTCAAAGTCAACGACCGATTTCGCGCAACTTGACTCGTAGAAATGTTTTTATTTTATTTATATTATGTGGAGTAAATGTCGTTCATTACAATAATCGAATCGTGTTACCATATTTCCATCGACCTACGACTGTGAAGGATAGGAAGTAACAATGCGATAAAGTTAATCAAGCTATGCTAATCAAATCGATATCGAACCGTAACTCGAACTATGTATTTTACTTGTCATTTATACGTGTGTGTGCCTTACGTGTTACCTGTGCATGTTTATTTTATTTTATGTTATGTTGTGACAATCAAGCGAACTCAATCGAACTCGAAGTCTAACTCGAATGTAAGCGAACCCGAACCCGAATTCCGAGTCGAACCGTATAAGAAGTAGTTGGGACTGAAAGTAATTTGACTAGGAAACCCTATCGAATCGCTCGCAAATCGAAACCGAAGCAACATCGCACCGAACGCACCAAAGCAGGTGGCATCCGCACGGATGGCCAATCCGCAAGGATTGCCAATCCGCACGGATTGCCAATCCGCACGGATGACCTATCCGCGCGGATAGCCTATCCGGGTACGTGCCATGCGCACGGCTCACCCCTTTCCCTTTTTGGCATCCTATAAATACACTGGTCACTCTCCAACTTTTCCACTTTTGGCAAGTGACGTCCGAACCACACGCATTCTTCACTTTTTCTCAGATTTCTCTCAATCCAGGTAAGATCTTGCACTAATTCTTGTACATTCTTGATCACTACACAATTCTACACCTTTCCATCTTTCAAATCTTGCACTAATTCTTGTACATTCTTGTACACTCATTCCACCAAGTATAACTCAGATCTAAGCGATTTATACAAGTTTTCACAAGAACCTCACCTAAATCTAAACTTTTCTAAGGATAAAAGAGTTGAAAGAAATAAAACTAAGTTCTCTCCTTCTTTTACCCTTAAAATCGGTACGAATCTGATCGGTTTAGTGTTCTACTCGTCAATAGTGATGCACTAGTCCTAGATCTGGATTTTTCCCATCAGACACCTGATTTCGGGGTCAACCGGAATGACCGTTCTGAGTCGCCGACAGGCCGAGTTAGCGTGGTTCCTGGCCGGTCTAGTCAAGCGGGTGAGAACACAATTCCAAGTGGTTGCCACGAAATCAGAACGTCTCGATAAACGACAACAGAAACCCAGAGTAGACGAACGGAACAATCAGACCAGAGGCTGTCCGCACGGACCAGCTATCCGCACGGACAAGCTGCCCGCACGCACAGGCCATACGGACGGGTTGTCACCCGGACGAGCTACCCTTGGGACCCACTTTCCAAACAAGGTTTGAGTATCGACGGATGAGCAATCCGGACGGACGACCTCTGAATGGATTACTCTTCGGATCATGAGATACTAAGGCCTTAAAATAAATTCAAACAGTGGTCATCCGCGCGGCCAAGTCGTACGCACGGATTACCATCCGCACGCACAGGCTGTCCGCACGGATTACCATTGTCCGCACGGACTACCATCCGGACGGATTGTTGTCCGCGCGACCGGCTTGAAAGGTAGAAACACTTATGTGTTTTCTAAATGCTACAACGAAAACTCCAAAGCACAAGCCATCATACACAAACACATCTCACACTTAGGATATGATGATGGAACGGTCCGAGGTATGACAGGAAGAGCATACTCATTAAGGACCAAAATCGCGTAACGGTCGCGAACAAGACTAATGACAAGAGAAGCCCGTTAGGGCAAGCATTACCAGGTGCACGTTTAAATTATTGCATGAATATAAACATGCAACCAATACGTAGAAACTGATAGTTGCAGATTTAGATTGAAAACTTGGACAAACCTGAATAAAATACCTATCCAGGATAATGTTTCCAAGAGAAATACACAGAGGTATTACTTACATAGGGCGTGATGTGAAAACTATAAAAAGGTCGTGTATGTCATGTGTTAATCACTTACTCTGGCCAAGTAAGTAGTGACATATGATACCACGAGTTTCTTATAGCGGACACATCTACATCCGATGTAGTAAGGGCGGGGTGAATGGGACTAGCTTAAAAAGTACCCAAATGAATCAAATGAGCAAGATATTTGATAATAATGTAAACGCACAGCCGGGTGATGGAAGCGTATTACATTAGGATGATGAGCCCGAGTGAAGGGACAAAGATTAATGTAAAACGATTAAGGTATGCATTGGGAGGGGTGCGCTTACACTCGAACCTGGAGAATGCAAATATGACTCTTAACGGGCCGATTTTGTAAAACGCCGAACTTGAGAGCAAAGTAGGAATATAAAAGCGAAACGAAGTCATAATGCATACCGTAAGGGTTGCAATAATAACGACTTCGATAAAATACCCGGTTGGTGGGTAAGGATTTAAACACATGCGTAGACCGAGAAACGAGAACTCGGATGGAAAGTTAAGAGACTTGGATTTTGAGTCATGACTAAAAGAAGACGAGATGAAGTAAATAGAAGTTTTGATAAATCATGTTCAACTATTTTAAAGTTGAACGGGTCGAACAAATATTGAAGTTTGACATTTATAAGCGACAAATTTTCACACGAACAAGTTAAAACGGATTAGATAAAACGTAACATTGGAAAGAATAATGAGCCCGGTAATGGGACGAGATTGAATACAAATATGGGCGCAAACCGAATAAAGGAAAGCGCGAGATATTAATGAACCCATGTAACGGGTCAGAATTAAATATGAAATGATTGTGGACACGAATCACAGTCCGAGTGAACGAAATTTTGATGCAAAAACAAATGATTCTCGAATATAAAAAGGACGATCTACGGGATCATTATAACCTTCGGGTTATAAACAGTGTAATGGTCTACGGGACTAAACTGACCCATGGGTCATGAATAAAAAGGAAAAGAATCATAAAGGCAACGCCCTAAAGAGGTGAAAGCCTAAAGAAATAGCCTATGAGGCTAAGTGAAAGAATCTACGGGTTACTTAGACAAGCGAGGGAACCAGTAGAGAATTCCCACATAAAACTAAGACTGTAAAAGAATAAATTACGGACTGTCAATATCCCGATACAGATAATTGACAAAAGATAAAGAGAAGATCCTAAACTAAAACTTTGGTTTTAGTAAGAAATAACGTTTTTACAAATGTGAATTCTGATAGGAAATTGAATATTAAGCACGAAAGGTTCAAGTCTTGACACTGATAGGCGCAAGACTCTATATTCGAAAAGTGATATTTTCAAAAATGAAAATTTGATATAAATTAAACGTGACGTGACGCGAACACGGTCAGGAAAGTTATGTGGAATAAAATCACATAGTAGCCTGAGAGATGGGTATAAAGTAACTGGGCTAATAAGTCTAGTCAGTGAGACTGGCTAAGGTCAATATTTAAATAAAGAAAATGTTCAACACGCTATTATATTAAGATTAGCGTGAAATAAACATAGTTGATAAGAGTGTAAGACCAAGTGGCCAATTGGCTGCTCAGTCAAGCCAAACAATAAAGGTAAGTGAGTACAAAACGGTAGTGATGGTCTATGAGACCATAATAACAAAAAGTATTGATCGCCTATACTGAGCAATCACAAGACAACACAAGCTAGGTGTTGGGAAGTTAGTTCGAGTAAAAGCACGATAAAAGGATAAGCCGAAAGGTATGTGGTAATATGCCTTGTAGAATTTCGTTAATAGCACATTTAGATAGTGCTAAATACATAAGATAAAATAAGGAAATTCATTTTGCGACGAGTTCTGTATGAATAAACCAAATGAATAAGTACGTAAAGGAAAGGGTCTGTTTGTAAAAAAATGAAAGAACTCACTAGAAACATCCTAATGGGTGAAAATAATGGATTCACAAAGAATCCGAAAGTATAAGGCGATGGATTTCGCTAAGTTAACCAAACAAGTCGAAATAACAAGAAGACGTTATCCTGAATTGCGTTAATTCGTATAAAAGACACATACGTTGTGTAATTAAAAGATGTTACCATATTTGTCTGATGACACTAACAAATGGTCAATGTGTGAGTAATGCTTAGAAGGTTACTCAGTTTATGTACATTGGGTTGAAACTCAATAAATTATGAAAGAAAAAGGTTTCGAGGACGAAACCTCTTTAAGGGGGGTAGACTTGTAACATCCCAAAAACGGGTTTGGTAATCAAACCACGTTAATAGTAAAGACGGGTAAAATACCGTTAGTGGTAAAAATTAACCCGGTAAATATTGGGACTCAAATAAATAAACCTAATATTAATTAAAAAGGGGAATAAATACTTTGAGAAAACAAAGTATACAAAAAGGCCAAATTAACGGGGCTTAAAACATAACGGGTTATAACTTCCCGAACCCGTTAAAGTAACAAGGAATAATTAACTTAGTTAGTAGCATGTGATTAAGTGACTAATGATGAGTTATAGCTTCATTTGATCAAAAGGAAACATGAGGGACTATTATTGTCAAGTGGGAAACTTGTTTTATTAAAACAAAAGTTTAACACCAAAACACACACTTAAAGTGTGTGTTCTGGTCGATACATCCACAGGAGCCAAGAACATCTTGAGCTCAAAACCCTAACAAGCACAAATCAAGAAATTGGAAGGGCAAATCAAACCCAAATCGAAATTCAAGCACGTATTCGTGATCACCAAGTCAAGGGGATCCTAAGGTATGTCGAATTTCTAACATTCATGAAGTTGTAAAAAAAGTTGATAATCATCCTAATCGCGAATTAGGCATGGATTAGAGAAGCTATGGCTAGATTAGTGAAGTATACTTGCTTAGGAACGAAACCCTAAGTGAAAATCATACATAACATGCTATGATTTGAAGGATGTGATGAATTAACACACTTAGATAAGTGGGTTTTAATGTTATGATGAAATTGATGATATAACTATGCTTAGAATCATCATGCATGTTAAGTAATCAAGAAATACTTAAACAATTGCTAGTATGAGTATTTGATCATAAGTGATGATGGTTAAATTTTGATGTTAATCTTGGTAAAAATGACTAGTCATGAACTAGTTAGCAAATGTGTAAAATTATGCTCATTAGGTGTTTGTTAAAATGTCTAAATGAGAAATAAAGTGTTGGAATTCAAGTGAAACGCGTAATTGGCAAGCTTGACTAATTACATGAGACATGGGATAAAACGGGTTCTAATCATAATGTTGGATTGCCTTAATTATGCATATTATATGATTAAAGGCAGTTGACTTTAGAAAGTCAAACTAACTAGTGATGAAGTCGAATAATAGTTTCGAAAAAGAAAATGAGTAAGGTGGAATAGTCTTGATTTTTAATGACTAATCTAACCACCTTGTAAATGTTGACAATAGTTTGACGCTCAACGAGCTAGGTGAAAGGCTTGGGAAGGAAGCGGGTCAAACGAATCAAGAATGAAGGAAATAGCATAATTCGGATGCAAGGTAAGTATAGCTTACACTAGTCTTATATGTTAGAATATTCTCTTATCGTATTAGTTACGAATAAGATAAATACATAATTGAGGTAAGATGTTCCGACGTGTAAACGTACGGAACAAGGTAGTCGAGCATGACAAGAAACTATGTTGATGGTTAAAAGGAGTTAAATCGGTAATTCGATCATTTTATGACAAATGGAAAATGAACTTTTGAATGGTTACCTTATAGGGTAAACCAAAGCAAACAATAAGGGTAAAACGGTAAATTGGTCATGCGTTGACCATAACTATTGGTTTTGAAAGACACTGTAAGACGTAAACCATGATAGGTTAAAGAGTGTTAAGAAACGATTAATATGTGAAATGACCGCACGATGTAAACCGGAGCGAGTCATGTAGATGAGATGGTAATAAATATCATCTCGCCAACATAATCGGTCACTTAGACTAAATGGGTCAAAAGGTGAAGATATCACCCTTTGACAATAACGACTAATGATTGTTGTCGAGTTATATTATTTCAGGTGTAAATGTCAAATGGGTATTAGCAACGCTATGAATTAGTGGTTATAAAAGCAAGGTATTAAAAATGGGTCAATATATTGATCTGCGCCAGGTATGTGAAATAGGGTAACACTCATTTAGAACATGTGGTTCAAGAGTGTTAAAAGAGGACAAAATAGACATTTGGTTACTTGATAAGTGAACCAAATGTTTTAAGTAATGAACATTGCGTTTGGAAAGCTTATTGACTTTTCAAACAAAATCATAGGTTAAAAGAGGGATTACGGGTCAAATATACTTTCAAAAGTCCTTTATTGTAAATAAAAGACTAAAATGGACCAAAACGCCCTTGGATGCTAAATTGAGCAAACAACCTTTAAAAGTTGTTTGGAAATGATTTTTACGATTAAATAAATACTTAGGACAAGTATAGAAGTTGAAAGATGTATTACGCTAGTCAAACGGCTCTATTTGAGTCTTTGCCGTAAAATAATGAGTTGAGGGGTAAAACTCGGTTTACATAGATTACCTTAGTAAACCACCATAAATTTAGTTGTGGTGGAAGATCATTTGACCAATATTGCGAAAATAAGATGGTAGAAATAAATAATTATGAATTATGCGGAAAAGTACTTAAAATACCCTTAACGGGTCAAAATGAGCATTTGAGTCCAAACGGGTTTAAGAATATACATAAACTCGTGAATTGAACCTAATATGATAGATAACATTGATATTATAAGATTCATGGGATATAGGAATCAAACAAATACGTTTGTTTGATAAAATCGCGAACGGGTCAAAATTTAGTAGAAAGGGTAATAAGCCGAAGACTTAAAAGTTTTAAAATTTATTAAGCTAGATGTCGGATTTTAACTCCATTTGATGGAGGATCAAATTACAATCATGTAGGAAGAAACGGTGGGTCAAACGGATAACCGGATTGAAAGATACGAAAGTTTTCGTATCGAATTACGGCAAAATGGAAAAGGCTGAGTACAGGGGCCACCGTAAATTACGGTGCCACCGTAATTTACGGTGGAGGCTGAAGCCTTTTACGCCAGGTCTCTCCTGCTTTACGGTGGGGGTGCTTTAAAACTGAGGCCACCGTAAATTACGGTGCCTACCGTAATTTACGGTGGACCATGTATTGAAATTTAATTTAATTTTTTTTAGAAATCAGTTTCGTTACACAGACTCGTTTAGATACGTTTTAAATCCAGTATGACTAAAGCATTTCATGTTTATGAAATGTAGGTACAATTTGGATGCCGAAAGACGATCAAGCTCAATGAAGAACCGAACACGATAAAAACACATGCTTCCGCACATTGCTTCGTTGTAAATTTTAACGACGAACCCGATCACGTTATGTAGAATAACTTATGATTTGTAAAAGTTTTAATAAACCCGTATTTTTACAATATGTGTAGTCTTAACTACACATCAAATTGTTGGTATTTGCATACAAGACCGTTAAATAAGAAATAGGGTGTTACAAGTTGGTATCAGAGCCTTGGTTTAAGAGATTCGAGTATGGTTGGGAGGAACCATGCTTGGACTTAAACCTTATGCTCTTAACAAAGAATAGTGTTCGGTTCGAGGCTTGATCGCAAATCCGGTAAGTACAAGTATGTTAACAGCTTAGCATGCTAAAGTGTTGTAAACAACACATAGGGCTATCGTGTGATACACGTTACCCCAATTAAAACGATAGACATAGTTGATGAAATACGCGCGTTGACGTGTATAGTAGAAAATGCCTTGTATTATAATACGGGCGATTATTGAAGTTGACTTTACTAACTTTTATGAATGTTTTAAATGAAGGACACTCGCGTTTGAAGACGATGAGAGTCAAACGAACTATGGATATGATGATGGAACGGTCCGAGGTATGACAGGAAGAGCATACTCATTAAGGACCAAAATCGCGTAACGGTCGCGAACAAGACTAATGACAAGAGAAGCCCGTTAGGGCAAGCATTACCAGGTGCACGTTTAAATTATTGCATGAATATAAACATGCAACCAATACGTAGAAACTGATAGTTGCAGATTTAGATTGAAAACTTGGACAAACCTGAATAAAATACCTATCCAGGATAATGTTTCCAAGAGAAATACACAGAGGTATTACTTACATAGGGCGTGATGTGAAAACTATAAAAAGGTCGTGTATGTCATGTGTTAATCACTTACTCTGGCCAAGTAAGTAGTGACATATGATACCACGAGTTTCTTATAGCGGACACATCTACATCCGATGTAGTAAGGGCGGGGTGAATGGGACTAGCTTAAAAAGTACCCAAATGAATCAAATGAGCAAGATATTTGATAATAATGTAAACGCACAGCCGGGTGATGGAAGCGTATTACATTAGGATGATGAGCCCGAGTGAAGGGACAAAGATTAATGTAAAACGATTAAGGTATGCATTGGGAGGGGTGCGCTTACACTCGAACCTGGAGAATGCAAATATGACTCTTAACGGGCCGATTTTGTAAAACGCCGAACTTGAGAGCAAAGTAGGAATATAAAAGCGAAACGAAGTCATAATGCATACCGTAAGGGTTGCAATAATAACGACTTCGATAAAATACCCGGTTGGTGGGTAAGGATTTAAACACATGCGTAGACCGAGAAACGAGAACTCGGATGGAAAGTTAAGAGACTTGGATTTTGAGTCATGACTAAAAGAAGACGAGATGAAGTAAATAGAAGTTTTGATAAATCATGTTCAACTATTTTAAAGTTGAACGGGTCGAACAAATATTGAAGTTTGACATTTATAAGCGACAAATTTTCACACGAACAAGTTAAAACGGATTAGATAAAACGTAACATTGGAAAGAATAATGAGCCCGGTAATGGGACGAGATTGAATACAAATATGGGCGCAAACCGAATAAAGGAAAGCGCGAGATATTAATGAACCCATGTAACGGGTCAGAATTAAATATGAAATGATTGTGGACACGAATCACAGTCCGAGTGAACGAAATTTTGATGCAAAAACAAATGATTCTCGAATATAAAAAGGACGATCTACGGGATCATTATAACCTTCGGGTTATAAACAGTGTAATGGTCTACGGGACTAAACTGACCCATGGGTCATGAATAAAAAGGAAAAGAATCATAAAGGCAACGCCCTAAAGAGGTGAAAGCCTAAAGAAATAGCCTATGAGGCTAAGTGAAAGAATCTACGGGTTACTTAGACAAGCGAGGGAACCAGTAGAGAATTCCCACATAAAACTAAGACTGTAAAAGAATAAATTACGGACTGTCAATATCCCGATACAGATAATTGACAAAAGATAAAGAGAAGATCCTAAACTAAAACTTTGGTTTTAGTAAGAAATAACGTTTTTACAAATGTGAATTCTGATAGGAAATTGAATATTAAGCACGAAAGGTTCAAGTCTTGACACTGATAGGCGCAAGACTCTATATTCGAAAAGTGATATTTTCAAAAATGAAAATTTGATATAAATTAAACGTGACGTGACGCGAACACGGTCAGGAAAGTTATGTGGAATAAAATCACATAGTAGCCTGAGAGATGGGTATAAAGTAACTGGGCTAATAAGTCTAGTCAGTGAGACTGGCTAAGGTCAATATTTAAATAAAGAAAATGTTCAACACGCTATTATATTAAGATTAGCGTGAAATAAACATAGTTGATAAGAGTGTAAGACCAAGTGGCCAATTGGCTGCTCAGTCAAGCCAAACAATAAAGGTAAGTGAGTACAAAACGGTAGTGATGGTCTATGAGACCATAATAACAAAAAGTATTGATCGCCTATACTGAGCAATCACAAGACAACACAAGCTAGGTGTTGGGAAGTTAGTTCGAGTAAAAGCACGATAAAAGGATAAGCCGAAAGGTATGTGGTAATATGCCTTGTAGAATTTCGTTAATAGCACATTTAGATAGTGCTAAATACATAAGATAAAATAAGGAAATTCATTTTGCGACGAGTTCTGTATGAATAAACCAAATGAATAAGTACGTAAAGGAAAGGGTCTGTTTGTAAAAAAATGAAAGAACTCACTAGAAACATCCTAATGGGTGAAAATAATGGATTCACAAAGAATCCGAAAGTATAAGGCGATGGATTTCGCTAAGTTAACCAAACAAGTCGAAATAACAAGAAGACGTTATCCTGAATTGCGTTAATTCGTATAAAAGACACATACGTTGTGTAATTAAAAGATGTTACCATATTTGTCTGATGACACTAACAAATGGTCAATGTGTGAGTAATGCTTAGAAGGTTACTCAGTTTATGTACATTGGGTTGAAACTCAATAAATTATGAAAGAAAAAGGTTTCGAGGACGAAACCTCTTTAAGGGGGGTAGACTTGTAACATCCCAAAAACGGGTTTGGTAATCAAACCACGTTAATAGTAAAGACGGGTAAAATACCGTTAGTGGTAAAAATTAACCCGGTAAATATTGGGACTCAAATAAATAAACCTAATATTAATTAAAAAGGGGAATAAATACTTTGAGAAAACAAAGTATACAAAAAGGCCAAATTAACGGGGCTTAAAACATAACGGGTTATAACTTCCCGAACCCGTTAAAGTAACAAGGAATAATTAACTTAGTTAGTAGCATGTGATTAAGTGACTAATGATGAGTTATAGCTTCATTTGATCAAAAGGAAACATGAGGGACTATTATTGTCAAGTGGGAAACTTGTTTTATTAAAACAAAAGTTTAACACCAAAACACACACTTAAAGTGTGTGTTCTGGTCGATACATCCACAGGAGCCAAGAACATCTTGAGCTCAAAACCCTAACAAGCACAAATCAAGAAATTGGAAGGGCAAATCAAACCCAAATCGAAATTCAAGCACGTATTCGTGATCACCAAGTCAAGGGGATCCTAAGGTATGTCGAATTTCTAACATTCATGAAGTTGTAAAAAAAGTTGATAATCATCCTAATCGCGAATTAGGCATGGATTAGAGAAGCTATGGCTAGATTAGTGAAGTATACTTGCTTAGGAACGAAACCCTAAGTGAAAATCATACATAACATGCTATGATTTGAAGGATGTGATGAATTAACACACTTAGATAAGTGGGTTTTAATGTTATGATGAAATTGATGATATAACTATGCTTAGAATCATCATGCATGTTAAGTAATCAAGAAATACTTAAACAATTGCTAGTATGAGTATTTGATCATAAGTGATGATGGTTAAATTTTGATGTTAATCTTGGTAAAAATGACTAGTCATGAACTAGTTAGCAAATGTGTAAAATTATGCTCATTAGGTGTTTGTTAAAATGTCTAAATGAGAAATAAAGTGTTGGAATTCAAGTGAAACGCGTAATTGGCAAGCTTGACTAATTACATGAGACATGGGATAAAACGGGTTCTAATCATAATGTTGGATTGCCTTAATTATGCATATTATATGATTAAAGGCAGTTGACTTTAGAAAGTCAAACTAACTAGTGATGAAGTCGAATAATAGTTTCGAAAAAGAAAATGAGTAAGGTGGAATAGTCTTGATTTTTAATGACTAATCTAACCACCTTGTAAATGTTGACAATAGTTTGACGCTCAACGAGCTAGGTGAAAGGCTTGGGAAGGAAGCGGGTCAAACGAATCAAGAATGAAGGAAATAGCATAATTCGGATGCAAGGTAAGTATAGCTTACACTAGTCTTATATGTTAGAATATTCTCTTATCGTATTAGTTACGAATAAGATAAATACATAATTGAGGTAAGATGTTCCGACGTGTAAACGTACGGAACAAGGTAGTCGAGCATGACAAGAAACTATGTTGATGGTTAAAAGGAGTTAAATCGGTAATTCGATCATTTTATGACAAATGGAAAATGAACTTTTGAATGGTTACCTTATAGGGTAAACCAAAGCAAACAATAAGGGTAAAACGGTAAATTGGTCATGCGTTGACCATAACTATTGGTTTTGAAAGACACTGTAAGACGTAAACCATGATAGGTTAAAGAGTGTTAAGAAACGATTAATATGTGAAATGACCGCACGATGTAAACCGGAGCGAGTCATGTAGATGAGATGGTAATAAATATCATCTCGCCAACATAATCGGTCACTTAGACTAAATGGGTCAAAAGGTGAAGATATCACCCTTTGACAATAACGACTAATGATTGTTGTCGAGTTATATTATTTCAGGTGTAAATGTCAAATGGGTATTAGCAACGCTATGAATTAGTGGTTATAAAAGCAAGGTATTAAAAATGGGTCAATATATTGATCTGCGCCAGGTATGTGAAATAGGGTAACACTCATTTAGAACATGTGGTTCAAGAGTGTTAAAAGAGGACAAAATAGACATTTGGTTACTTGATAAGTGAACCAAATGTTTTAAGTAATGAACATTGCGTTTGGAAAGCTTATTGACTTTTCAAACAAAATCATAGGTTAAAAGAGGGATTACGGGTCAAATATACTTTCAAAAGTCCTTTATTGTAAATAAAAGACTAAAATGGACCAAAACGCCCTTGGATGCTAAATTGAGCAAACAACCTTTAAAAGTTGTTTGGAAATGATTTTTACGATTAAATAAATACTTAGGACAAGTATAGAAGTTGAAAGATGTATTACGCTAGTCAAACGGCTCTATTTGAGTCTTTGCCGTAAAATAATGAGTTGAGGGGTAAAACTCGGTTTACATAGATTACCTTAGTAAACCACCATAAATTTAGTTGTGGTGGAAGATCATTTGACCAATATTGCGAAAATAAGATGGTAGAAATAAATAATTATGAATTATGCGGAAAAGTACTTAAAATACCCTTAACGGGTCAAAATGAGCATTTGAGTCCAAACGGGTTTAAGAATATACATAAACTCGTGAATTGAACCTAATATGATAGATAACATTGATATTATAAGATTCATGGGATATAGGAATCAAACAAATACGTTTGTTTGATAAAATCGCGAACGGGTCAAAATTTAGTAGAAAGGGTAATAAGCCGAAGACTTAAAAGTTTTAAAATTTATTAAGCCAGATGTCGGATTTTAACTCCATTTGATGGAGGATCAAATTACAATCATGTAGGAAGAAACGGTGGGTCAAACGGATAACCGGATTGAAAGATACGAAAGTTTTCGTATCGAATTACGGCAAAATGGAAAAGGCTGAGTACAGGGGCCACCGTAAATTACGGTGCCACCGTAATTTACGGTGGAGGCTGAAGCCTTTTACGCCAGGTCTCTCCTGCTTTACGATGGGGGTGCTTTAAAACTGAGGCCACCGTAAATTACGGTGCCTACCGTAATTTACGGTGGACCATGTATTGAAATTTAATTTAATTTTTTTAGAAATCAGTTTCGTTACACAGACTCGTTTAGATACGTTTTAAATCCAGTATGACTAAAGCATTTCATGTTTATGAAATGTAGGTACAATTTGGATGCCGAAAGACGATCAAGCTCAATGAAGAACCGAACACGATAAAAACACATGCTTCCGCACATTGCTTCGTTGTAAATTTTAACGACGAACCCGATCACGTTATGTAGAATAACTTATGATTTGTAAAAGTTTTAATAAACCCGTATTTTTACAATATGTGTAGTCTTAACTACACATCAAATTGTTGGTATTTGCATACAAGACCGTTAAATAAGAAATAGGGTGTTACAGTTTACACATGGAATGCTGTCTACCTGCCTTAGCAACGATAGTACTATAGTTTGGACTCAGCACCCGTTCACACGGGGGTTGTTAAGGATCTTTTACTTGCATGAGTTACGGTGGTAATCATGTATTGCGAACTGCCTCGGGCAGTCAACCCGCAGTCATTGGTATCGATGGATCTGTGTCGATAACTAACGTGCTTCATTTCACTATGTGTACGTGCTGGTTATGCGTAAACGAATTTGAACTCTATATGCTACTATCAAACTTGTATGCTCACCTTTACATTTTATGTATTGACTTTATTTTAACGTATGTGGCAGGTGCCTAGATTGTTTATATACCTCTCGGGCTGTGATGAACTTGAAGCTAGGAACTGGAGTCTAGAAACCAACGAATAAACTAGTTATATTAAATCTGAGTTGTCGGAACAAAATATTTGTTTTGATGTTATCTGTAATAACTTGTTTGACTATTTAAGATACGGTATGGGACGTATTGCTTTAAATTAAATGGTAATGATAGTTGTTATGGAAACTTCTGGACAATCTGTTTCGCTAAGTGCCGCGCCCCGATGATTCCGCCATCGGTTGGGGTGTGACAGAATCCTTACTCGAGGCTTTCTCCTTTGTTGGTACGGAGGTGGGGATGATGGCGATGCAGTAGTGTGGATGGTGGTGGTGCGGCGGGGATGATGGTGGTGTAGTTGTGGTGACGATGGAGGTGGTGCGGTGGTGCAGCGGTTGTAGGTGATGTGGTGGTGACGATGGAGGTGCAGCGATGGTGGGTGGGTGTTGTGGTGGTGACGGTGGTAGTGTAGTGGTGGTGTGATGTTAATGGTGGAGGTGTGGTGGTGGGAAGATGAAGATGGTTCAGAGAGAATAAGAAAGAGATAGAGATAGAAAGTTGCAGGTTTGAGAGAAAAGGGGGAAAATAAATTACTTTTTATAACTAGGGGTAATTTAGTCATTTAACAATAGTTAACCCAAAAATTCTAACAGTGTTAAAAATTTGGACTCAAATGGTTAAGGAAAATACTTATAAGGACTCAGGTCGTTAAACTTTTTGATTTTAGACTCAACTAGTTAAAACCAATAAAACACAGGGACTCAAAAAGTAATTTACCCTAAAGTAAATTACCTAAATACCTTTTTGGTTGGCATAATCTGATTGGTGGAGAGTGGTTCTCTCGGTTCTTACAACTGGGGGTGGTTTTCATTTTAGCGGCTCCATATATATATATATATATATATAGGGGACCGCTAAAATGAGAACCACCTCGAGTTGTAAGAACCGTGAGAACTACACTGTACGGGGCGAGGTGTACCAAATTTTTTTTTTCATAAACGTAATTGCGTGTATTATAAACACATTTGTAAAAAAAAATTAAAAAACAAAATGTCGTGTGTGTAGTTTTGAGCACCACAAGTTTGCGTTTACGGGTACCGTAAATTTTGTTTAAAATTTACGGTACCCGTAAACACAAACAAAACTACACACACGACATTTTTTTTTTTTGATTTTTTTTTACAAATGTGTTTATAATACACGCATCTACGTTTATGAAAAAAAAAGAAAATTGGTCCACCTCGCCCCGTACGGTGTAGTTCTCACGGTTCTTACAACTGGAGGTGGTTCTCATTTTAGGGGCCCCATATATATATATATATATATATATATATAGGTAAAGAGTACTGTACAAATGCCCTTATCGTACATTACATACGCGCCAATCTCAGCCGTCAGATCATCTTCCCGCAATGAAAATCGCATGTTGTTTTTTTTTTTTGTAATAATTTCGTATGTGATAATTTTGATGAAATAGCAGGTGTTTTTTTGTAACAATTTCGCATGTGGTAATTCAATTTCGCATGTGATAATTTTGATGAAATAGAAGGTTGTTTTTTTGTAACAATTTCGCATGTGGTAATTCAATTTCGCATGTGATAATTTTGATGAAATAGCAGGTTGTTTTTTTTTGTAACAATTTCGCATGTGGTAATTCAATTTCGCATGTGATAATGTTGGTAACAATTTCGCATGTGATAATTCAATTTCACATGCGATTTTCAATGCGGGAAGATGATCTGACGGCTGAGATTGTAGCGTACGTAATGTACGATAAGCGCATTTGTACGTTAACCGGCCTCTCTCTCTATATATATATATATATATATGGGGCCCTTAAAATGAGAACCACCTCCAGTTGTAAGAACCGTGAGAACTACACCGTACGGGGCGAGGTGGACCAAATTTTTTTTCACAAACGTAGATGCTTATATTATAAACACATTTGCAAAAAAAAAAAAAAAAATTCAAAAAAAAAAAGTTTTTGAGCACCACAAGTGGGTGTTTACGGGTACCGTAAATTTTCCGGTAGGATTTACGGTACCCGTAAACACAAACTTGTGGTGCTCAAAACTACACACACGACATTTTTTTTACAAATGTGTTTATAATACACGCATCGACGTTTATGAAAAAAAATTTTGGTCCACCTCGCCCCGTACGGTGTAGTTCTCACGGTTCTTACAACTCGATGTGGTTCTCATTTTAGCGGTCCCCTATATATATATATATATATATATATATATATATATATATATATATATATATATATATATAGGATAAGGCTAGGTAGAAAACCCTCTTTAGGTAGAAAACCCGGGAAACTCAAAGCTCCCGACATTTTTTTTTTTTGAAAAAAATAACAAATGTAATATACATGTTTTTAAGAGTTTTGGGCCAAAAAAATCAAAAAAGCGCCGAAGGGTTTTTTTTTAAAAAAAAAACAAATTTCAGCAACTTTCAGCATTTGTTGTCTAACACATGTTAGTTAACGAAGTTTTTGGAACTTGTTTATTTTTTTTAAAAAAAAGTACTCGGCGCTTTTTTGATTTTTTTGGCCCAAAAGTCTTAAAAACATGTATATTACATGTGTTATTTTTTTCAAAAAAAAAAATGTCGGGTGCTTTGAGTTTCCAGAGTTTTCTAAGAAAGATAGGGTTTTTTGTCTAGCCCAACCCTATATATATATATATATATATATATAGATCAAGACAAAAGGGCTAGGCCCACATCAATATATAGTTTTACAATTTGAGTCCATCTAATATATTGGTGGTGGCCTCATAAAGTTTGGATTGTATATTATTTGTTTTGGGTGGAAAGTTATGCATAAGAAAAATGGGCCAGCCTTTTATGTGTAAAGCATGTTGGACGAAAATAATTGGAGTATTAGTGAAAGTTGATAATGGGCCGCCAAAAGCAGACATCGTGATTTTTGTGAAGTTGGGCTGTTAAACATGTTGTTATGCATAAAAAAAACCATAATGCAAATAAAAGAATTCATACGTTGAGCCATATACTTTGACAAAAAGCAATAAGGAGGAGACCAAATTAATTCACCTTGGATGAAAATCCATCCTATAAAATCCCCATATACATCGAATAGAATTATTTTGGGGGGACGCAACATCAGACAAATTATAAAATTCTGGAGGCACATATCATGACGCACGAAGACATTATTCTTGGACGGATTTTGGAGCTGAGTTCGCAAGAAATAAAGCTACGGAATCATTTGGTTGGAGCGGGAGGTTTGGAGAACAAGGAATTACCGGGTTTTGTTATCCGATTCTTCTAGTTTTCTAATTTTCTTTGTTTTATCCGATGAATTCTTGTTTGAGACTTTGTGTTTTGATTTTTAAGACTATGATACTTGGCTAAATTTATTAGACTATCTAAGTTGCGATGAACTCTTGATTTGACTATGTGTTTTTATCGTATGTTAATGTGTTTTATGGAGTTATCTTAAAAAGTAATGAACTTTGGATTCTTGATTTAATAGACATGCGTATTTAATCTTGTTTTAAATCTAATCAAATGTTTCACTTGCGTTTTTGTGGATGTCTTCCATGTATGAATGCCAGTTAAGTTGTGGACTGTGTGTCAGCGATTAGTTTGCGGTTAATAGGCCAATTTTCCGTAGGAACTGTGATTAAGGTTTTTAATAGGATTTAGTATTCTACCTATCTTAATATCTGAAAGGTGAGAGATTGTCGGTCTGTCTTTATTGTTAGATTGATAGGGTTAGATAATTCGAAAAATATCTCCTTAGTTTACCTTCCAGTATTTGCTTATCGAGTTAAATCAACCTTGTTAGTTGCCTTAGATTTCTAACCGAGAGGTAGTTAATCATATTCGGGCACTTTTCTAGATAATTAGATAACCGTAGAGGGAGTCTAATAAACCGGTAGTCTTAACAGCCTTTTAGTGTTCCATAGGTGTCTTCCCGAGAAGGGTCGGGGGTCCTCTTCGATTACTCTTAGGGTTTGCTATTTAAAGATCCTGGTTACATAACACATTAGCATCCGATAGAAACCATACGATATCAATTGGGATTCCAACTTTGGTAGTTATTGGTCATCTCTGATCTCAATCTCCGTCAAAGTCACGTCTTAGTTGTTTAATTTAATTAGTATTTAATTTAATCGCAAATTTAGGATATTTAGTATACACCCCTCAAATATAAAAACAGTTAGAGTCTGTGTCAGTCTAGATAGAAGTTAGTAAACGTAATTAGAGAGTCTCACGGGTTCGAGACTCGGACTTACTTAGGTTATACTGCATTGACCCGTACACTTGCCGGTTATGTAATCTAGGTTTTAGAGAGTCTTAGTTTATAAATTTAAAACTTAGCGTGTCTAGTTTAGGTTAAAGTTAGTTAGTTTTAATTGACTACTGTTAGCACATTATGTATATTCATGAACTCACAGGCAATAGCTGACGTCTTTTAAGCATGTGTCACAGGTAGTGATGGTTAGTTTTGTGCAAGCTGTTTATCCTGGACTTGTGTGGCCGGTGTAACATTGTATCCCGGATCGGTGTGATCTGGTGGAAGTGTTGTTACATCAGACTAGACTTAATCGGATTAGATGTTGTAATCGAGTTTCCAACATTTGTACAATATGTTTATTATCGATAAGATAAGCACTTTCTATATCAACTGTGTTATAAAGCATCCTTATTTGGTGGATGTCACAGTACCAATCAAAAAATTACAAGTGTAAAAGAGCATACACTATTTTTAGTCCATCATTTAGCCCCTTTACCCTTGATTTGTCAACTTAAGCACCATTTCACCGTTAACCTTTTGATTGGTTATTTGGTGAGAGTGAACTCAAGTGTATTTTTTTGTTGGCAAAAATGGAACCTGAATATGGTAGTCTGGGCAAAAAAAAAAGGTGTCGGCTCTTCTTACTTATGTTCCTCTTATTGATTTGCTCATTTTACAAATCTCAAAAAGTCATTGCTTATTTTGATAAATGTCGGTCAACATGCCTATTTCCATAATTTTACCAATAACAAAATGTGAATGATCATTTAGTGTTATTTTTGCATTTACAAACATGATAGATATATTACATACGTTCCAAGTAATACTTTGTAAACATTTCATCTACTATTTGATTATCTTTTATCTAACTTTTTATTCAAAGCATATATCATGGGAGAGCACGGAGACTCATCGGTGGCACTATGGTCAAGCATAAGCGTTGGTGGAGTGCCAATACTTAGCTTCTTAGATAGACAACAAATCACCTATGAAAAGAAAACACTCGATAACATATAAAAAGAAGTTGTCCAAGGTGCATATGAAGTTATTGGTTTAAAGGGTTATACATCATGGGCCATTGGTTACTCAGTTACTAACCTAGCTCGGACCATATTAAGGGACCAACGCAAGGTCCATCCTGTTTCAGTACTAGCCAAAGGGTTCTATGGCATCGATGGGGGCGAGGTGTTTCTTAGTTTGCCAACACAGTTGGGGAGGAGTGGAGTGACTTGTTTACATTTAACTGAAGACGAGTCTCAACAACTTCAAAAATCTGCTATGAACATTTTCAAGGTGCAAAATGAATTGGGAATTTGAATTTGATTAAATATCCTTCTATATTTGTATTAACAAATAACCTATTTGTATTTGTGTGTGCATTTGGGATGCTTAGTTTATGTGTGTGATTTACGTTGTATTTTATTATAGAAAGCAGAACACGTGAGTTTTATCTATCTTTTATGCTTTTACCAAAAATAATTTTAAAAGAGCACATTATAATTATATATATATATATATATAGAGAGAGAGGGGGGGGGGGGCTGGTTATTGTACAAATTTCCTTCATGTACGATGCGTACGAGATGCAGTATCAACATGCGATTTTTTTTACATGCGATTTTGGTTTTTTGGAACAACATGCGACTTCTTTTACAACATGCGAATTTTTTTTAACGTGCGACTGTTTTTTTGAACATGCGACCTTTGGTTTTCTACAACATGCGAGATTTCCTTTCTGGGCGTATAACGTGTGAACTTGCCATTGCGTACACTCGTACGTTAAGGCAAAATGTACAATACACTGTAACTATATATATATATATATATATATATAGAGAGAGAGAGAGAGAGAGAGAGACATGATCAGGAGAAAATGCCTAAAAGTGTGAGAACGATGAGAACGGATCATGGCTCGACACGTGGCATGCGATATAATGAAGGGTTTTTGTCCTTTTATATTCTTTTTTTCAATGCGTCTCACAACACCCTTCATTTTTTTGGTGTGTAAGATTTTTTTGGCGTTTAGTTAGATTCAATAACAACCTGACGTTTTATTGTATTTTTTAGATCTGCCTCGATGAATTAATTGTTTTTGTATTACATAGTAAATATTGTGGCGTTTATGGCGTCCCCAAATTCACTAAAATCAATTAGTAATTCTAACTTCTTTTCGTCCATGGCGTTCCCAAATTCATTAGGTGTTTTTTGTAGATTTCAACAGTTCAATAAACCCCATATATGTTATAAAGGTAAATTTACTGGCGTTCAAGGCATTTTTTAATTCATTATAATTCATTAGTAATTCTAAAGAGTACAACTAAGAAGAAATTAAACAAAAACTAATAGTCTTATGTGGATGGTATTACATCAGAGATGTAACCATCGCTTTGTTCATCACTCTCATCAGACTCATCATCATCATCTTGTTTATTGGCGTATAAGGCTATAATCTAGTCTCGTCTTTGTTGCATCCTATACTTAAATATCATCACAACGCTGGATCTTGCATCGTTCGAAAGTGCTAAATCACAGAGTTGTTCAAGAAGATGTAGTCTATCTGTGTTCTGCATTTCGTCCATTGTCAATGAATAATCCACCCTGTGTTAATAACTCACGTTCACCGTTCTTGATTGTTCATCCAAACTCCAACTGGTAACTTTTGGTAGATCAGTATCGTCAACATCATCATCACCATCTGTTGGAAATTTTCTCTTTAATTTTCTTATTACCGTTCGAGTCCTTTCACAACCGTAGGCCACTGGAATCCCAAGGGCCAGAATATCCCTCTCAACGGCTTCATCCATACTAAGTATGGCCTTGATTGTCTTGACTTTCACCCTTCTCCTGTTAGAGAACTTTAGGACGAAACGTCTCTCTGACCTCTCAAACCTCCATGCAATAACCTGAGCCATTTTTTAAGTTGTATGGCGTTTTAGACAATGTGTGGCGTGTTTAGTGAATGTGGGGAGTGTTAAGCTTTGTTTACCTATTCTACTTATATAATGAGCTTTTTTTTGGCGCCAGGTAGATATATGTTTTTGGCGGTAAAAACATTAGTAAGTTTTTGGTGCCAGGCCTATAATGTGACAGGTAATTATAGCGTTTTGAAAAGATAAATAAATTCAATTACGATGGTGTGGCTTTTAATATAATAAATGTTAGTAATAAAGTTTCCGTTGTTTTCAGTTACTGTTTCTAGTTACTGTTTTGTTCAGCTTCATCTGTTAAGGTTGTAACACGTCCCATCTCTTTTAGAGTTTGGCGTTTTGTATTTAATGACATTTAGATAAAGGTGACACATTGTTTTAATGGCGTTTAGTTAATTTCTGGAGTTTTTAATAATAATTGGTTAAAGTAATTTTATTATAAATTTTGGTATTGTTGGCGTTTTATATAGCAACAACGTGTTTGGCCAGGATCCATTCTCACAGTTTTCATAGTATTAGGCGTTTGATGTTTATAGCATTTTGCCATTTTATAAACATATTTTTATAGAAATAATGTATTTTATCAGTGGAGAATTAGATAACAAACAACAGAAAATGATCCCCCAAAAATAAAAAAATATAAAATGAAAAAAAAATGCTAACCCAATTTCTCATTCAAATCTTCACTGTCATCAGTCTCTTCTTCTTGAAGTTTTTGTGCCTTGAACCTTTGAAGACCTTAACTAGATGCCGATTTTCCTATATAACGCCCATCCTTTAGACGAAGCTGATCAGTGGCATCCTGTTTTTTGGTGTGATATATTGTCGTTTGTTGATATGTTGTTGTAGATGAAAGCCCGTGTGGATGCTATTATCATCACGGAGTCCAAAATAGCATTTACACTGGGATCGATCCCTTCATGCCATTCAAATATTCATCAAGAACAAAGCACACAAAATGACATATCACTGTCATCAGGCTTTTTTTCTTGAATATTTGTCCATCTCATTCAACAAAATCTTATAGAGATACCCACCTCAGGTAAGAATCTATTCAGTGAAATTTCACACAGAACAATACTAAATATCCAAGGAACGAGGTTTGCAATCTGTGGATTTTTAACTATTTGTTGGCGTTTTAAAGTGAGTGGTTCTTAGGAAACATGACGTTGTTTTTTGGTGTGATCAATGTATTGTGCAGAGCCGTTTCTATTTATAGGATGTTTTTGGCGCGTAGTTTAGGTGAGATTTTATTATATAAATCCTAGTAATAAAGTAACCGTCCTTTCAGTTACCTTTTGTATTTACTGTTTTGTTCAGCTTTATCTGTTATGGATGTAAGACGTCCCATCTTCCAAGTTTGACGTTTTTATATTTAATGGCGTTTTGTAGACCAAGATGATAAAATACACTAACATAGAAAAAATTACACTGGAAAAATAGTTATTATTATTTGATGTTTTGTATTCAATGGCTTTTGTGGTATTTTTTTGGCGTTTTGTAACAAATGAGAGAAATATAGTATTTTATTATTTAAAACAAAATTACACAAATGAAAACAAAAAAAAAAGAAAAAATTAAAACTCCACGTCAGAAGGGACTTTGTCTGAGAAGTATCCATCACTTCCTTCATCTTCTTCTTCGGAGTCTTCTTATAGTCTCTCATCCAAGTCATCACTTTCACTGGCTTCTTGTTCTTGAAGATTTTGAAGCCTCCATTTGAACATGTCCTACATCAACGCCATTTTTATGTTCATGTCTGTGTTAAAAAATGTGGCATTGTGTAACTCCTCCATGAACCCAACCCCATGCTTGGTCATGATGTCTTTAAGCATGTAGTCTTCCTTCGGTCCGTTGTCACATATAACGGTGACCATGTCTGTTTCTTCATCAAAATGCCATGATGTGATGACTGGATCCATTTTTTCATTTGCTTTGCTTGGTCCAAATTTTCTGGTTAATCTTCTAATAACCTTACGTGTTTCGTGACATTCGTTATCAAGAGGGATGCCAAGCGATATGATGCCCCTTTGTACATCTTCTTCCATTTTCAAAATGGCTTTGATTGTTTTAACAAACACTCTTCTTCTGTTGTCAAAACGTATTACGAATCTTCTGATTCTGAGGATGTATCTCCATGAAACGATGGTTGACATTTTGACATTTTGGTTAAAATTGGGGTTTTGGTTAAAGATGGTGTTTTTAGTATGATCAAATGGAAGTGATTATGGAAGCGATGGTAACGTCGTATATATAATGATGTTTTTTGGCGCGTAGTTTAGGAGAGAATTTCTAGTAATAAATGTTAATAATTGACTTTCAGTTACTATTTGTTTCTTCTACCTGCTAAGTCTGCAACGCGTTTTATCATTAAGCTTTGGCATTTTGTATTAATGGTGTTTATTCGTTTTGAATGGCATGTAGCTCATTTTTAGTTTGGCGTTTTGAATTTGAGCGGTAAAAGAAATTTTTACCCTTAATGAAGCTCGTCCACGTAATAAAATTGATGTTATTTACGAAAACACCACCGCGCCAATCTAGTCCATAGATTGTTTTAATCTGACGATCCATAAGCGTTCTCACTATTCTTACACTTTTCACCGTTTTTCCTAAATCCTAACCCTATATATATATATATATATATATAGTACATGCGAGAACCACCTTTATTACGAGAATATATATATAGTACATGCGAGAACCACCTTTATTACGAGAACCGCGAGAACCAATGTGAACACAACAAAATAAACCCACTAAACCACCCAAAACCTAAACAAAACCTAACCCCCACCCCCCAAAAACCTACCCCCCAAGCTAAATGCTAAAAACTAAACAATAAAGCTAAACCCCCCAAAAAACCTAAAAAACCTAACCCCCACCCCCCAAAAACCTAACCCCAAAAACCATAAAACTAAACCCCCAAAAAACCTAAAAATTCTAAAAAACACACAATTTTTTTAAATATTTTTTTAATAAAAATTGGTAGTTTTAGTCTCCAAAATATTTTATAATAAAATATTTTTTTAAAAGTAGCGCTTTTTATTAAAAAATATTAATTTTTTTGGTGTTTTAGATTTTTTAGGTATTTTTGGTTGTGTTCACATTGGTTATCGCGGTTCGAGTAATAAAGGGTGGTTCCTAACGGATCCTTCTCATATGTATATATATATATATATATATATATATATATATATATATATATATATAGGGTAGGGTTCATGAGTGAACAATGTTGTGTTTGTGAATAAAATGAACAAATCTTGTCCATTGATTCAGGAGATCTTGAGATTTAATATTAATGACAGTTTTGTAATTCTTATATGTTACATGGTTTTTAATTAAAAGATATGAGGGCTAGTTAGTAATTTCGATTCTTTTAGTTATTAGGAGATCAAATCACAAATCAAATTAAGCCTCCATCTCGTTATCTATCTAGAAGTTAAAAAGCGACGACCCTTTTTTCTTTCTGCCATTTGTTCTACACCTCTGTCTTTCACGACGATTACATATTCATGCGACATATCAAGGTACTAATTTCAACTGTGTTTTGGTTTTGGTAATTCTCTGTTTCATCTGATATGGTATAGTTCAACATTTGTTCCTATAAAAGCTAGGGTTTTAGATGATTGTGCATATAAGAAGCTTTACATATTCAATTAGATTGGTTTAAGTTGCTTGATTTACATTTTATTTGTGGGTTTTGTGGTAGTATTGTTTTGATTTTTTCAATTTTGTTCGTTATTTTAGGGTTCATCCGATTTAAAAGAAGTCCATGTTTTAAACATATGTTTAAAAAAATAGTAGGAATCACGGTGTTGTCTGTTAGTTTATTTTTTCACATTTTGTAAAAGTGGTTTGTTTTTGAAAGGGTTCATAAACAAATTTATACTCTGTTTTACACATACGAAGGCTTGTGTTGAAGTGATTGTTCATTAGATGCTACTTTGTTGTATTGATTCATAATGGGTAAGATGTCACTATACACATGTGTATAATTACGTTATAAAAATCACATATATACATGTCTATGAACTGTTATACAATAGTTTTGGTGTTTTGTTTCGTTTTGGAGTAATGTTTGGTTACACAAATATTTATAATCTCATCTGATGTTGTTGATATGTTTGGATTTTGTTATTGGAATGTTGTTGATTCGATTATACACATACGAATACTCTGTTGTTTTGGGTTTATCCAATTATACACATATGTATACTGTTTTGTTGTTCTTGTGTGTATAAACACCTTGTGTGTAGAAATTAATTGTTTGTATAGTAGTTGATTTATTCGGATTTTGTGAAGGGTACACATATGTATATTCAGCTGTGTGATGTTTGTAAATATACATATATGTATATCGGTCGTTGTGTATAAATTGCTCTAATTCTTGTGTGTTTGTTTCTTACAAACGGATGTAATTGAAACGTACTTTAGGAGAGTTGGGCACCCAAGACGTTTGGAGCTTGAAAGTATTCAACCATATAGGATGGACATTGCGCGGGAGACTATTGCCAATTTCGTCGACTATGGTATTTCCGTCATGTAGCACATGGAAACGTGGATGGGGATTACGGAAGAGAAATGGGATGTTCGGTTTTCAATAGAACCGAAGAAAATAGAACCAAACTAAATAGAAGGTAAATGGGAAACAAGTTACGTCGCTATCCCTATTTAAATAGTAAAACAAAGTCTTTTAAAAACTATATCCACAGATCTCGGGGTCATAACATTACTATGCATTATCCTTTGGACTCGCCTAAGTAGATCCATAACCTTCGACGCAAGGAAACCAAAAGTATCAAAAGCAAATGGGATAAACACGTGTTGGTTGTTAAGGCACACTTTCTCGTATTTGGTCACTTTGCCCGACGCAGCTTTTAAAATAGCCTGACCCACCGTGAAAGCACTACCCCAAGCTCACAAGAGGGGAAACCCATATTAGATCCACACAAGCGTGTTTTCCTCCTATATTTACAATACTTTTTGGAGTAAAATGCCATTTTAGTCCCTGTGGTTTGGGTTGACACTTTAGTCCAAAGGTTTCATTTATCGTATGTGGGTCCAAAAGGATTTAATAT
>JARYGA010053126.1:0-31732 GCA_030545235.1 Helianthus tuberosus | reverse complement strand
TTTATGCTAGTAGTAAGTCCTTGTTACACCCTTGTTCATCTTGTTTCATAGTTAAAAGTTGTAGTATGATGGTTATGTTCAAAACACTAAAGAAACAAGAACTAAAAATATGAACATGAAGCTTTACATAAAAGGTTACTTGAAGATGAAATGTTGATATTATGATGTTGTAGTGAACATGTTGTTAATTTTATGATGATTCTTGATTGTGTGATGCTAATCACCATATGGATCTTGTTAAATAATATTTAGAAATATGATTTAACAAGATTAGAAAGTGATTATGTGCTACATAAAATGACCACCTTCTAACTAAATATGAACTTGATAAAAATGATTTTTCATGAAATATAATTAAACTAGTGAGTTGATGATTTTGTAAATCCAAGAGTTACAAAAGATTTTTGTAAAGAAACCAAGTTAGAGAAGCGGTTTTTGAAAAATCATGACTACTACAAACACTTACACCATTTTTAGAAATAAGACAAGTATGAGAATATTTTATTTACAAGAAGAGTTCAAAGAGTTTTATTTTTGTAAAAATTAATTACAAGTTGTAAACACTAAATTATTTTATGAGAATGATTCTTAAAGAAATAAATACACTTCGGAAGGTCATTAAGTCCACTAAGAGCTTTACCGATTTACTACGCGTTTTCGAAATATATCAAGTTCATGATTAGTGTGTAACTCATATATTTTTGCTCTTGGTGATATAAAATTGTACAAGGATTGATTGTTGATTGATTTTGAAAAGAAAATGATATGCTAAATAGCATGGACACCTCCGTTTTTAGGGGAAACTCTGGCGAAATTTTCTAAAAATCCCAAGACTTAGAAAATTATTTTCTAACAAGTGTTTACAAATGAGTTTAACTTTGTTTTTAGGAAGTAAACTTCGCCATGAGTATTGTTACAAAACTTCAAAGTATCGGAGGTGGGTTTTCGAAAATAAAAGCGGATAGATATATATATCAAGAATATATATTTTACACTAAAACGCTTGTGGAAATACATTATCCTTAGCAAAATACATATTTTTGGAATATACTATTTTTGACAAAAATGTTATATATATTTTCTAAGCGGGACTTAAAAATATATTAATCGAACTACCAAAATACATGTATAAATACCCCCATCCTTGGGAAGGAATACACATATAAAATACTTGAGAAGTACGAATACGAAATAGTTGCCTAACAATTATTCCAAAACCCTAAAAATAAAACTTAAGTTAAAATAATTATTATTATTTTAACAAGAAGTTAAGACTTGGAATAATTACAAAGTAACGTAACTCAAACCGTAATGTGAAGGCAAGGCGCAACCCGTTCGTCTAATAGACATTAGTACGTTGTAGGTTGTCGTGTAGCGGACCAAGTTTGAGTTGAAGATACGATTTCAGGAGACGCACTACAGTGAGTTCATGTCCCCCTTTTCTTTTAACTGTTTTCAGTTTTATACTTCGGGGGTGAAATACATGTTACAACTATTACAAACGTTTTATACATGGTATGGTTAGCTTAAGGAGGGTTACTACTTAGATCATGTGAGTGGTGGGTACAACACTTAAAGCCATTAATCCTCGTCGTAGGACCGGGGGACATGAGTGATAGATCTATTTGGGCGTAGCGAGCCCACACCCATGAGGTCAGGGTGACCCATAGTGGTGATTGTGTCATACAGCCGAGGCCGGTACAAATAAGCTAGGTTTGAGTTTTCCTGCATCACTTCACACATACCAGTGGCTTTGCAACCCATTGGTGATCTCTTTTTCCTTAATTGCTACATACCAGGGACATTTATACATATGGACGTACTTTAACGGTTTATACACACAGACATACACATGGACTCGCTCAACTTTTTGTTGATTTTTCAAACTACATGTATTTCAGGAAATTGATCGGATCTGGCGGGTGATGCACGTTAAGCTGCGTATTAAATAAAAGATGTCATCCAGGGGGGGTAGGGTTTGGGAGGTGTAACCCTTGCCTGGACGGGTCACATGTCTCCAAACCTCGTTTTACTTAAGGTCTTTTGTTGAGTCCATTGGGAACTCGTTTTTAAACAAGTCATTGTCGTAATTTATTTTGGGTTGATTCTTCAAGACAATTGTTTTGGTATTTTCTAACTATATTAATGGATGAGCATCTTGTGTTTTTATCATATAGCATTGTTATGATTGTTGCTATGGTATTAAGAAGTCACACCAAATAAACCCACCATTCCGCAAAAGCCAGGGTGTGACAGTCTTTATGTTCCCCTTGTAATCTCTGGGTCATGTTATAAATTCTATCGTACTCAAGTAAATCAATCATGTCTTTTCTGTATCTTGTGGACTCTTGGTCCGTAACCTTAACAGGTTTCTATAGTATTGTGGACTCTTGGTCCAAAACCTTAACAGGTTTTATAGTAACTCTTGTAGCTTGTCATTGACGTGAATCTTATTTGTGGGAACAACGACTGTTCCTTGAGTCAGACTCCTCTAGACACACGGAATGTGTCACGATCATTACTGATCTTTTTCTGGAAGTTTCATCATGTGAACAATGGTTCCGATCCCTACATCGGGGTCCAACCTTTATGTTTTCCAAATCACATCACGCCTTCTCTAGGCGAGGCTCCCATTAAAGCCATACTTCTTATTTCAAATTCTTACGATTTTCTGCCGTTCATCGGCGAAATCTTTCTGTATTCCGCGGGCTGTCTCGATATATCTGAACGATCTTGCCTCTAGTTTTTTTCCTGGACCAACTCGGGCCAGTAGATTGCTTATCTCCGGCCTCCGTTCAACATGACGGGGATTAACTTATTATGTTTCATCTAAAGCTTTACTCGAAGCGGTTTAAACGGCGGTGTGATAAATACTGTTGTAGGAAGACTCCACTAAAGGCAAGTGAGTGTTCCAACTTTTTATCAAAGTTTATCACACAAGCACGTATCGTGTTCATACAATCTGCATCGTTCAGTAGCTTAGTTTAATATTCAAGTTTTTACGATCAACGGTGTGCTGCAACCCTTGTGTTCAGTAAAGGTCGTGTAGTGTTTTCTTTCAGGTAGTGACGTCAAGTTTGCGGCGCGCAATTACTGTATCTAGCTCAAGGTTTCTTCTTATGATTCCTTAATCAATGTGCCACGTATGCAATGTTGTGGTTTCGTTGCATCGACGTACAATCGATACTTTGTTGGGAAGCGTCACATAATTGCAACTCTAGCTCCTTAGTTCTTGGTTGCAGGGTTGGCATGAATCTCGTTCTTATCCACCACGTATCTTAATGTTCTCACTTCGCGAATTCGAAATCCGCTTTTCGTCATCATAGCATATAACTGTTCTTTTCTCTAAGAGTTGCAAGGTAAATTGCAGCTGTTGCTCACGACCTCCATTGGTCGTTGGTCATATAATAATGTAGTCAATAAATGTAATCATGATCTATCCTGGTATGGCTTACACGTTCGATTCATGAGGTCCATAAATATTGTCGATGCATATGTTAAGCTAGATGGTACGACAAGGAACTCGTAATGCTCGAAGCGAGTCCTAAAGGTCGTTTTAGGGGTATTTCCTTCTTGTATTCACAGTGGAGGACATCTTGTCCTCATGTTGATCTTTGAGTGGTAACTATAACCTGACGATTTGTCTGTTCATGTTATCAGTCCTTGGCAAAGGATCCTGATTCTCAATTTAAATTTATGCAAAGTGGAGTCTATCAACTTTCTCCTTGTGTCCTTAACTAAGGATGTCATGTCCTTAATTTCCTCTATCTAGCAGCTCTTGCACTTATATCGGAGGTTCATGCTTTACGAACGAAGCTAGTCGGTAAGGCGTCATTCAGTACTAGTGCTGCTCCTGGTACGAGGTTTAAACTCCTCTTGTTGTTGTGGAGGTATTCCTTGCAAGTCTTCAGAAAAGGCTACTGGAGCTTCTTCCATAACGGGGATGTTCTCAGGCTCTATACTTGGATATCCAATCCATGTTGGCTATCATATCATGACTTCTCAAGTCAATGGTACCAGAAGGTTCCGACCTTCCGAATCCCTAAACACAATCCTTAATTGTTTCGTCTGCTTAAACTAGCCTTCTATATGTCCATTTCTAAAGAATACGGGACATCTATTTTACTTGAAACTAGGCCAAGCAGTTTCTTAAGTTCTAAGCATGCAAGGTTAAAGTTGATGCCAGTATTAATCAAAAATAGATGCATAAGGTTGGTTAATAGGGAACGTACCCGTAACCGCATCTGGATCCTGGCGTGCTTTACGAGTTTCGATTGTGAAAACCCTTCCTTGCTTGTTTCTTCCTAGGGCAATCTTTACTAAAGTGCCCTATTTCACCACATCTGTAGCAACCTAGTATTCTCTTATTTCTTCCATCTGGGTCCTTCGCCCAACAAGCGTCCTTGCTGTGCCCTTCTTTTCCACACTTTCCGCACTTAGGCCTTAGACATCGACCTTCATGGTGAAAAGTGCATTCCCCGCACCTCGGCTTAGTCCCCGAGTAAACTTTACCACCGGCCTTATTAGTGGCTCCATCAGTTTTTCTGCCATGCGGCGGATTCACTTTCTTTCTTTCTTTTGTTTGCTTTAGAGCTTCCATAGCTGACTTGTGTGCCCACCTTTAGGTTCGAAGACTTCCTTTTCTTATTGCCTGATGACTCCACATGAGTCTCTTTCTTGTTATCCTCAGATTCTGAAAATTTTCCCGCACGTAGAGCTTCTTCAGTAAGCGTAATGCTTAAATCGATAGCCTCTGCGATAGTTGGAGGCCTTGAGGTAGTAACCAAGCTCCTGATCTGAGGTGCAAGTCCCCAAATGAATCGTTCAATTCTCTTGAATTCTGGATTGACTAAGTAGGGGACGACCCTAGACAAGTCGTGAAATCGTTGGACGTATTCAGGAATCTTCGGTCCGTCCATTTTCAAATTCCAGAACTCCACCTCAAGCTTCTGGATTTGAGCCCTGGAACAGTATTTATTTTCCATCATTTCCTTGAGCTCGTCCCAGCTCAGTGCATAAGCAGCATCTGCACCAAGGGTTTGAACCTGAAGGTTCCACCAGGAGAGTGCGCCATCCAAAAACAACACTGAGATATAGGTAACACTCTGTTGGGGGTGAACAGTTACTCATTCTTAGAATGGAGTCAGTCTTTTCTGACCAACGAACAAATGCAACGGCACCTCCTGTGCCATCAAAATTCAATGGCTTGCAGTCCAGGAATTGTTTATAGGTGCAGCCAGTTGGAGGGTTATTTCCGGAAGTGCCACCGCTGTGTTCGGAGCGGAGGGCTTCATGTCGTGCAATTGCCTGTGAGATTCGTTCTTGAAGCTCAACTTCTGTTCTTGGTAACGTATTGGTGTTTGCGTCTCGTCTGGGCGGCATTCTCTTCTGTCAAAAGGTATGAAGTAGGTTAGACAATATTCCATAATTGTCTATGAGGTACATGGCACCATAAGCCATCACGTAATCACCCAATTTCACATGTATATATAATCAATGTATGAGCGAGGAAACAATCACTGAGCCTTCACATAGGCTTGCTAACTTGGCTTATTTTTTGTAATAGGAAAAATGAACTCGAGGCTACATCACCTTGGTCATTCAAGTTTCAGTTATTTCCTGCTACATTGGTTTTCTTAGGTCTTTAGCTTTACCGATGTGTATATTTTCCCAGAGATGGGGTTGTTCATGTAGGGGTGATAGAATGCGTAACGTCACTGAATCTTTCCGAATGTTATCCATCTTCACTCGCTTATATATCGGTTCTCAAACGTCTCATACACAGGTAGACACGAAGTAGGCAAGACATGTTTCCTACTTTATAAAGTGCTAAAGCACTGGTCTAGGTTTTGTTCTACCATTTGAAGGTGTGAACACCTAGAGTTTATTTTTGTGCAGTGATCGTTAGCTTGGCCCGCAGAGTCCACCAGGATTTCTGTGCACTATAAGTCGTTATTAAGTGGGCCCCCGTAATAATAAATTGTCTTGCACAGTCTCCCCAAATTTTCTCTCGTCCAAGCAGATGATCGATCAAGGAGGGGACACTACTGTCCTTATACCTCTGTCATGGAAAGGACCTTTGCGGTGGTCCACGCGCTAACACTCGTTATCGTTACGCACGGATAGGCACGATGATAGGAATAAAGAGAATTCCTAGTAGTTGGAGGGGCACCTTTAAGATGGATACTTCATCTTCCTTTTTCTGGTCAAGTGCGTCGTCAATCTTGCTTCACATAAGTCGCAGGGATCTCGTCCCGTTGATTAAGAACTCGTTCAAGGTTGCTGCCTCTGCCTCGTCATCATCACCGTAGTCAGGCACCTACACGATCGAGAGGGAAGAGCATCCATTTCCTACGGAAGCAAGCTCAGAATCTTGTTTGGTAATCACTCTAGCTATGAGCTTTGCAATGAACGCGAGGTTGATAGCTTCATCGTGCGAGTTACGTACAATGATAGGAGTCGAAGTCGAAAGTATCTTGTTCACGTCAATAATCATTCCGTACACTTATTTGTATGTATTCACATCAATATTTATTCCGTACACGTATTCGTATGTATGTATCGATAATCAAATATGTTACTTAGTATAAACAGGCATTTCGATGCATCATATCACGTATAAGTCTCGTTCTTGGGGGGGGGGTTATTTTTCTAGTTGTCGATTCATGACAGAAACACTACTTGGTACTAGTTTTCACCAAGAGTGTATTTTATCTTTGGTAAGTCTAACTCGTGTAGACTATGCCTTAATTGGCACCTTATCTAGAGGGTATTCCCTACTAATGTCCTTGCCTTGTCTCTTTTTGAAAAGTGTTTGACTCGTGGATCTTGACGCTTACTTGAATGCAATGAAAACCTTTTTGTAAAATGTTTTCGTGAGAGAACTCTAGTGATTGTAGTCTAGACTCGAGAAGGAATCCTAGTTCACTACAATCGAAGCTCTAATACCAAACTGTCACACCCTGTCTTTTGCGGAAGCGTTTGATGTGTGACTGGTTTAATACCATTGCATTCAATCGTAATAAACAACTACATGATCAAAACGATGTTCATCCATTATAAAATTTGAGTGTTACAAACACTTGTTACTTAAGTGTTAAAACACAACCTCTGAATAGATTACAAACCAACAAAAGTGGATGACACCTAATACTTGAAATTTACTTCTAGTTATGACACTCGCGCCCAAGATCCAACCTGTCACCTGAAATACATGTACTTTTGGAAAACATCAACAAAAGTTGAGCGAGTTCATGCGTTTTGTATACCTTGTATGAAACATGGTATGTATCTTGTATAAATCAAGTATTCTTGTGAAATAACGTATTCTTGTAAAATAAAGTATACTTGTGATACAAATATTGTACCAATAAAGTATTCTTGTAAAATAAAGTATTCTTGTGGAATAACGTATTCTTGTAAATCTTTGAGAGGCTCCTTTGTAAACGCGTATATGAACATGAATGTTTTACAAGGACTTTAAGGCATGTGAGGACATGGGGAGTACTTGTTATGACTCCTTGAGGACATGGGGAGTACTTGTTATGACTCCTTGCGGACATGTGGAGTACTTGTTATGACTCCTTGAGGACATGGGGAGTACTTGTTATGACTCCTTGACTGTGTCGATTAACCTCGACTGTGTCAATTTCCCTCGACTGTGTCGATTACCCTCGACTGTGTCGATTAACCTCGACTGGGACTCCGAAGCACTACTAGGTACTAGTTGTGACCATGAGTGGGGTTCAGCCGTACCCGTTAGATCTAACCCTCGTCCATAATTATGTATCTACAACTTGGTACTAGTTTTCACCAAGAATTTATGGCATTTCAATATTAAGTCTAAGCTCACATGATCTAGTATTTCATAGGCATTTCTTAAAAAGCATCATACTTGGTACTCGTTCTCACCAAGGGTGCTTCTTGTTTTTGTATCATACCATTTGTAAATATTGTAACATTTGTAACATGTATTTCACCCCCGAGAGTATAAAACCAAAAACAGTTAAAGAAAAGGGGGAGCATGAACTCACAACTTTGCGTTCCTGCGTTGTAAACTTCACCGGTTTTTGCTTATCTAGCGTCGTGACCTAAACGTGTTTTATTAACGTTAGTCACTAGACTTGTATCGCACAAGCACAAGTCACTATTTTTAACTATGTGTCTTACTTATATTATTTTCTCGAAAATAAATATAAGTATCTTGTATTTGTCTAAGTATGTTGTATGTGTATTTTTTTGTATCTTCACTCCTTAGGAGTATTTAGTGTATTTTCAAGTCCTAATACACTATCAAGTATAATACATACTACATACACTTAGCACAAAATTTGGTGATCAATAAATATATATATTTTCTCCAAAAATATACATACTTAATATCAATTTTTAATCTTGAAGAAATCATCATTTCTTAATACAAAAATTAGGGAAACCTTGGTAAATGTTTTTAGATACATTTTTGGGGAATAAGTTTCTCAAAACTTATATTATTCTAAGTGTCAAAATTTTTTAATTTTTTTTTACATGGTTTCCCCTAAAAATGGAGGTTTCCTATGTTTTCAAAACATGTGTTTATTTTCTTTTAAATCATCATCAAACATCAACAACTTATTCTACATTTATCAAGTGCCAAAATCAAGTAATTCACCCCACATCATGAACTTGATATTTTACGAAAACGCGTAGTATCTTGGTAAAGTGTTTAGTGGGTTTAGTTAACCTCCAAAGTGTGTTTACTTCTTTTAAAATCTCATTCTTGAAGAGATTTGGTGTTTACAACTTGTAAACATAATTTACAAAAATGTTTATTTATTAAACCTTCTTGTTTCTCTAGTGTTCTTATACTTGTTCTTCCACCAAAAATAATATAGGTTTATGTAAAATCATGATCTTCTAAAAATCACATTTTGAACTTGGTTCTTTTTAGGAAATCATTCACAAGTCTAGGGTTAACAAGGTTATCAACTCACTTTAATGATTATTTTTCAAGAAATCATTTTAATCTTCAAGTTCATGTGTTTACTAGAAGGTGATCATCATATGTTATTACAAAATCACCTCCCACTTGCTAGATTATGTGTTTAAACACCATCTAGCAAGCTTCATGTGATGTTCAACATCATCTTCTCAAGAAATCATCAAGCAAATATCATTTATGCACTACACAACATCATAACAACAAGATTCATCATATTTCATGCTTTATGTTTCAAGATTTAAGTGTATCTTCTTTAGTGTTCTTGTTATTTCAACATGTTATATCTTTTAACCACTAAGAACATGAAGTAACAAGAGTGAAAAAGGATCTTACTACTAGCTTCAAGCTAGGGAAGAACTATGATGAAGATTGAGTGGATAAAAGCAAACGGGTGAGGTCCTTCAAGTTCTGAGTCCACCAAACCTTCTAATACGGCTTCTTACACCTTGAGTACACTTGAGAATGGATGGTCTTGCAAAGAAAATGGTGGTGGTGTGTGGGGATAAGGTCGGCCGAGAGGAGGGGGTAAGAAGAGAGTGGGTGGTGTTGTGAAGAAAGATGATGGGGATGTTTACTTATAATTCTTCTAACCTTATTAACCATTGGTTCATATGTTCAAGTAGTACAAGACATATCTTCATCAAATCTTAAGAAAGATTATGGAAAATTTAAGGAATATTGAGGTGATCTTGAGGTGGGCCACCACATTTGGGCCGTCCACATGCAATGGGGGGGGGGGGGGCGTAAAGTGTAATTTGTTGGCACATGATGATAATTAGTAGGGTGTTAAGTGCAAAAGTCTCGTGTCTAGCTTTATGTAATATGTTAGAGTGTTCGGGAGCCATAACTAGCTCCGAAATAAATAAACAATGTTTCTAGTAATATTTTTTGTATTCCGGGTAATGTCCGGTTGTTCGGTTAGATACCGATTCGTTAAAGTGCTAAATTGCACCGTTTAGTGTCTTTTATGTACCCTTTTGTAACCCTTTCAATTCCCGACACTTGGGGAAGTATTCTGGATGATAAATCATGAATTCTGCATAATATATCAAGGTTAAAATGCTGATTTATGGCTGATTATAGCTGAATTTAATAAAATTCTGCACTTAAAGTGCGTTTCGTGTGCTTTTTAGTACGTATTTTAGCTTTCGGAATGTCTATATGTAAACCCTTGTATGTACCCTTGGGGTTTAATGTATTCTTGTCGTTGAACCTACACCTAGACTCCAATTCTATTGTCTAACTGCTTTCTGCAGAATTGTTGACACAATGTGTCTTACCGGTGAGTTTACTAGTATTTCTGACGCAACGCTGTGTAAAGTAATTCTTGTAGTGTAAAACGTGCATGAATTTACTTGAATGGAATTCAGAAATTTATTTGTCTGGTAAACTAGATCATGCACAGTCATTAAAGCACATATTACTGTTTATTTAGTGTACGGAATGTACGGAAAAGTGACAGTTGTCACAACTCCCCCGGTGCAAGACAATAAGGGGCACAAGCGATCGGGGCCGCCCCTGGCATAAGATCAATCTAGAATTCCACCTGACGATGTGGAGGTAGTCCTGGAAGTTCTTCGGGAAACACATCTGGAAAATCACGAACGACCGGTAGATCTTCGATCCTCTTTTCCTCAGACTGGGTATCAGTAACGAGTGCTAAAATAGCAGGGTAACCCTTTTGTAGACACTTCTGGGCTTTCATAACTGAAATGATGCCAACCATTGCACCACTTTGATGAACTTGAATAGACAGCGGTTCTCCACTAGGGAGAGGAATACGTACAATTTTCTCTTTGCAGAGAATTTCCGCTTGGTGCCTAGACAACCAATCCATACCAACAACTACATCGAAACTACCAAGAGTAATAGGGAGAAGGTCAATGTCGAACACTTGGCCCACCAAATCGAGTTTGCAACCTAAATGAACGTGTGAGGCTTCAATTGACTTGCCATCAGCCAATTCTACAACATGTTTGGTCTCAAGAGGTGTTGGGGTTAACCCTAACTATTGACTGAACGCCATAGACACATAACTCCAATCGGCACCAGAGTCGAATAATACAAAAGCGAAAAGGTTGTTCACTGGAAAACGTACCAGTCATGACATTGCCATCGTTCCTAGCATCACCGGCCCCAATCGTAAACACTCTTCCACGTGCACCATTACAACCATTATTTCCGTTGTTGTTCCCAGCATTGTTGTTATTATTGTTCCCCACGTTGTAGTTGTTCTGGTGGTTGTTGTTTCCGTTGTTATTTGTATTCTGGTTTAACTGAGGGTAATCCCTCCTGATGTGACCCTCATCCCCACACTGAAAACATCCCTTCCGGTTGCCTTAGTTTTGTTGGGGTTGCTGCCTTTGCTGTTGCTGCTGTTGCTGTTATTGCTGATACTGCTGTTGCTGTTGCTTTGGAAATGGAGCCCTGCAATCTTTTTCCATATGGCCTACCTTATCGCACCTATGGCAAGCTCGGGTACATGGTCCACGATGATGATAGTTGAACATGTTACACTTTGGCTGCCTTCCCACATAGGAGCCGTGGTTCAGATTGCTGATCTGGCTTTGATTAACAAAGGATGACTGGCTGAAACTACGAGTGTTGCTGTTGTCAGGCTTCTTCTGTGATTTATTGTCCTTATTGTTCCATTTACGCTTGTTATCATTAGAAGGAGTAGTAGCAGTAGTAGCATTACGAGGTGGTAGCGAACCACGTGCAACTTCCTGGTTGGTGATCATGTGAGCCAAACGGATGATTCGGGGAAAATTATCAAGATTAGCTATAGTAAAAAAGCCCTTGACTTGCGGCGCTAGACCGTTGATGTATAGCTCGATTCTCTGGTGTGGTGGTCGTGATAAGTTAGGACACATGCATGCCTCGATCTCAGATCCCGCCATCTTCAGATTGTAATATTCGTTCTCCAACTTCTAAATTTCATCACGAGGACAATACTCCTCCAATATCAACTCTTTGAAGTCATCCCAAGTAGTTGCATTCGCCATCTCAATGCCCAACATTTGGACTTGGGTATTCCACCAAGTCAAGGCACCATCCTCCAGTGTGCCCGTAGCATACTTCACCCTGTCCCTAGCAGGACAGTTACACATAGCAAAAACTGACTCGGCTTTCTCGAACCAGCGGAGTAGTCCCACTGATCCTTCGGTTCCGCTAAATGTCTGAGGCTTACAATCCATAAACATCTTGAAAGTGCAAGCAGGTGGATTGTTCTGGTTTGCAGGTTGACCTAAAGTTGAAAGAGAATACAACGCACGAGTGAGAGTCGAGTACACGACACAGGAATAGAAGGGCGTTTGGTACATAACATACCAACCTGCTGAGCTGCTAAAGCTTCAGCCACACAAGTATTAATTAAATCAGTCAGTTCCGCATGGGACATAACAATGTTGCCACGTCCACCGCCGCGGTAACCACCACGTCCACCATTGCGTCCGCCACGTCCGCTCATGATTCTATAAAAGGAGAGTTGATAGGGTTGAGGATTGCGATCGAGTAGAAGTCAATCATCATTATGATTTCTATGGATTACAAAATTTTCCCATTATGTCGAACAATGGGGCAGGACACCCTTCCACACTTGTTAAGCCTTGCCGGGACTCGCATACACCCACCCCACATTATTATTATGTGTGCACCCATAATGATTGTGACACCTGTGCCTCCACGGCCATCAAACAAATACCAAACCAATGAAATATTGTATTTCATACTTGGGATTTGTTAAAAAAAATGTGTGTATCATTTGCACATACAAATTCTTGTTCGATTTCGGGCTTTAAATCGCTTTCTGGAGAATTATACGCAAATTGGTGCGTAAACGTAATCAGTTTAATGCGAAAAATACTCCGGAACATTAACATATACTTAACATACCTTAAATAACCTTTACATAACTTAGAAATAAGTTTTGGAAGGTTTGGTGTGCCGAAATCAAGTTTATTCGCTTACAGGGACTAAATTCGACAAACTGCGAAAGTATGCCAATTTGAACTGTAACGAACATTCCGGAATATGGCCATAAGTTAAACACACCCTAAATATCCTTTACATAGCTTAGAAATAGGCTTTGAGGGGTTCAGTGTGCTAAAATAAACTTTATGCTCATTCAGGGACTAAAAGCGTCAAAAAGTGCACAAGTTTGCATTTTTGCGCATAACTTACGTTCTGAATACATCCGGACATCCAAAAAATTATGTAAGCACTAAAATATTTTATTTTAGTGTTTGGCATAAGAAAAATCCATTCGTCACGCAATTTGGATCGTTTTTCGCGCTTATGCGCATTCCGTCGTAATTAACCGAACAACGCGAACGTACGCCCAAACGAACTGACATTCGACATATTTTTGAGCATATTTTAAGTTCCCTATACTTTAACTTCATTTTAGAGCTTTGAAATGGGGTTAACGGGGCTTAAACGTGCCAAAAACGCATCAAAAACCAAGTTTTGGGGCTGCAGGGACCAAAACTGACAATTCTGTAAAGTTGTTACCTTACGGACCTCAACATTGTCAGCTTTGAGGTCCGTAAGCAAGTCCCCAGCACAGCAGAATTGCTGTAAACAGCCTGTTCCAGCTGTTATACCCTTGCAAACCACTTGCAACTGGTTTGTAACAATCCTAGGGGCTCCCATGGGTTTCTAATTCAGTGGGTATGAGTTGGACGGTTGAGATCGAGGCACGTTTTTCGACAAACGATCCTAACGGTTCTACTTTTCCTATAAATACCCCCACCCCTTTTAGTTGCAACTCACACCTAAATCTGATCATAACTCTCTAAGTGGAAGTGTTTGTGCTTCCTACCTGAGAGTGAATCGGGTTTAATACTTGCGGGGACCTTCTGTAAGTACTCCTTCGTTCTTTTCTTTCGTTTTTATGCTATAAAGTCAAACTGTGTTTGACTTTCTGCATTGACCAGTTTATGGTCAATGCAAAGTTCATTTGAACTTCATAACGTGAGCGTAATCACGATGGTTATAGTCCCTAGTGACTATACCTACTGATTACCACGTTATCTAGGCTCAGTGACGAGTCGTAGTTTCGGGCAAAATGCGTGTACTCGCGTATTTTGTAACCAAACTACTCTAGGGTATCAAAACCGTTTGTTTTGATACCAAACCTGTTTTTAAACCTTGTTAGACATGTTCTAGCATGTTTAGCTCGTCACTTTTAGATTTGTGCTTGTTTAGGGTCGTAAGGGTAAGCGATCTAATCAATCGCTTATGCTTTCGAACCCGACCCATTTGGTCGATCATTAGGATCCGACCAAACACTTTAGGTGACCATAGTAGTATAGGAAATAACCTTCCGGAGTTATACCTTATGGTCACGTCGTTTAAGTAGTTGTATGATAGGTAGTATATATGCCTTAGGTAAATTACCAAAATGCCTTTTTTATGTTAAAATTCATTTTAAGCCTATGTAACATAACTTTTGTCATCTAAACTGATTTAACAACAATATTAAACATGTTAAGGCATATCTTACTTGTCATAGGGCTAGTTAGGCGGTCCGAACGCGTTTCACGCGAACGACGCATTAAAGTAGCATAAGCTACCTAAACGAGTCGTAAAGGGGTCAAAAGCACTTAGGATAAGTTTCATTTTAGTATGTAGGCTTTGTTAAACCATATTACATGAGTCCCTACACTCATTTGGTTTACAAACCCTCATGCTACCCGATCCTCCGAATAGGTCCGTTTATTAATATAGTTGCCTATATTAGGTGCCGTTTGATTCCGTAACCTTCTAGCTTTGCTTGGTGGATAACTAAAGTCTATTGATTCCGTAACCTTCTAGCTTTTACTGTTTTCCAAACTATTTTGGGGTGAAACACATGTGCCTACTTGTTACTTTCATGCTTTCCTGTTTTCACATCATATACTTGCTATGTTCATTAGTACATTTATAGTACATGATTTCATTGTGTTTCATGCTATGTATGTCCATTGTGTGCATACTTAGTACATTGTTTTACATTACCTTTTTCATGCTATGTATGTCCATTGTGTGCATACTTAGTACATTGTTTTACATTACCTTTTCATGCTATGTATGTCCATTGTGTGCATACTTAGTACATTGTTTTACATTACATTTTATGCTATGAATGCCCATTGTGTGCGTACTTAGTACATTGTTTTACATTACTTTTTCATGCTATGTATGTCCATTGTGTGCATACTTAGTACATTGTTTTACATTACCTTTTCATGCTATGTATGTCCATTGTGTGCATACTTAGTACATTGTTTTACATTACATTTTATGCTATGTATGCCCATTGTGTGCGTACTTAGTACATTGTTTTACATTACCTTTTCATGCTATGTATGTTCATCATACTTAGTACATTTGCTTTACATTGCATCTCTGTTGCATATGTTCCAGTAACATATGGACACATTATTTTACATCTCTACCTTGTATGTTTACTTAGCATACTAGGTACATTATTTTCATCACATGCTTACATTTTGATATGACATTTGGTTTGTTTAAATGGAACCATATACATTCATTAACATTAGCTACGCCGCTCGTTAGTAGGTAATGGTACCATAGGAATTGACAACTCCCGTTCCCGACATCCTAGGTATGTTTGGATGAAAGGAATGACCGAATTCGAATACATTAACTCAGATAAATCTTTAATTTGTTTAAGGGTTTATCACCACAGTCTCAAGGCTTGGATGTATGCATTTTCACAACACCGCATAAATGTTTGTATTCAGTAAAGCATGCATTATTCTACAAAGCATAACTTTTGATTTATTCAAATACTTTGTTTTGTACATTTTTTTGCTTGTGGTTTAAGTAGTCTCATTTTACTTACCATACATGAATTTTGTTTATACATTACATGGTTTATATTGATAATAGACTTGGCTTTCTCATAAACGTTTGACGATTGGTTTAAACATTTCATATTGATGGTTTTTACATGAACATTTGACATTTAACTATACATAAACATTTTTACATTGATGGTTGTGTTGGGTAAATGGTTTGAGTAACGAGGCGTGTGTAATATGATACAAGCATGGTGGATACGCCGCTGGTACTTCCTATATATAAGTGCTTGTATGATATTACATATCGTAGCGTTATTTAAATCATTTCAGTTTAGACATATAACATTTTTATACAAATAACATATTTTTCACATGACATTGTTTTTCAAACAACTTATTTTATACAAACTCATTTTACTTGGTTATTCATTTAATCTTACAGTATTCTTTTACACATCAATTACATATCATCGTTTTTCAATGATATATAAAACAAAACATTTTACAAGGATCATGACTGACTTTTGTTAAACAACCTCTTCTCTAAACATTAAGTCATGAATCCTATTTTCACAAAACCTATGTACTCGCCGGCATTTTTATGCTGACGTACCTATTTTCACATGTGTTTCAGGAAATGATGCATAGGATTGATCAAGATACACTTAGGCGGACTTGGGCCTTAGCGACAATAAAAGATGGAAGACTAGTTAATTTTGTTATACTTCTTTGTTTGTTAAGATATTGTAACTCTTTTAATCAATAAAACAATATTTCAATTTTCCATGTGTTATGAAACAATGATTCTGTTACAACACTCCCCGACGATTCCGCCACGTTTTGTTGTTTTACGTGGTCGGGGTGTGACAATGATAATGTAGTTTACATGTTTATATCAGCTCCTCCTAACTCGCGTAGAAAGGTTCCCGAGATTCGAGTAACAAAACGAATGATATCACAAAATCTAGGATCATGAAGGTCTAGGGGTACTACCAAAACATCGTAGCAAAATCAGACAACACATTTAATCACATCGTAGTGCCAAGTATGCAACCATACACAATATCATAAGTAGGTGTACACTAGCTATGTAATGCATAAAGTAAACGAGAGACGAACCTTGCAATCCAGAGTTGAGTTCGTGGTCGATTTCGGAACCGTTCGGTTATAGTCTGGGTTTATAAAAACGTTTTAAAACCTAGTTCACTATAACCAGTGGCTCTGATACCAAACTGTCACACCCCAAATTTCCACATGCGGATACCCCCGCGAGGCATGTGACGTACCAGGATCTAGCCACCTATCATGTTGAACTCATAGTCAAGTAATAAATAAAATTCCAATTAACGTAAACAGTGCAATTCAAATCATTTAATTCAAAGCACGATCATGTTCATCGGAAGCATAATTTGATTATTCAAACATTTTAAAAACCATAGTATTCGATAAGCCAATGTTCTAGGTTACTCAAAGCATCACGACCCATGACCACTCCGGCATCCCAGACTGCAAGTCCCATGACACGTATCTGACATCCTGCAAGCATGCAGACAAGTGTATCAGCACAAAGCTGACGAGTTCACAGTTTTGTAAAAATGTTTAGTAACAAAGTGTTTAGTTTAAAAGCATCTTGATAATAACTTGAGAACCGCAAGACGACGTCAGTTTGTTTGCCCTTCCCCAATGCTCTATCAAACATTATTCGAGTGGTTAAGGTCATTAGTTCACGCCCGTCCTCCCCGGTACGGTGTGAGGGTGCCAAACCTAATAGCGCTATCAACTAATTACCCGGTTGCCTCCCCGGAAACCAGTTCGGTAGTTGATGGGAGTTAAGGTGATAGATTTGAGTGTATTATCCAACATCGGTTTTAAACCCAGTAAACCCAGTATTCTTCCCTGGAATATTTACCAGTTGTCCCTCCCCAGGACGCATGCTTGAACACAAGCAGTGAACTCACCTTAGATTGCTCGGTTGGTTATTTACTTGTTTCAAGTTGGTCAACCACGCCCTATTATGGTTACCAATACTTATCAGTTTTATGTACAAGTAGTCACGTATGTTCTTACACACATTTAACACATAGCATACAAATATTCACGTAACAACATTCAACACGTATAAGTCTCATGTGGTATAACAGTCCAATATCATCGTATGGCCCAACAGCATAAGGCCCATGTAAGTGTGCGACTCATTGCACGTTGGGCCCAATAACCAGTATGTGGCCCAAAAGGCTCAACATATAATTTCAAGTGGTCATCAGTCGAGACCATGAGGTCTCGACTCGTAAACTCGAGGTCTCTACTCGAAACCAACGATCTTGAGTGAAAACTTCATTAGTCGAAACCCCCAAGGTTTCGGGTTATGTCTTGAGTCGGAACCAGGCTGGTCACGACCCGCAACCTAGCTGGTTTCGAGTCCACCTATTGTGTGATGTTTAATGATGAGTCGAAATCATGAAGGTCTCGAGTCTTCTTGTTTTGTGGAGTCTGATTTCGAGTCGGAACCATGAGGTTGCGACTCGCAATCTTTGTCGATACCCATAAAAATGTAATTGTTTCCCCCTATTAACACCCCTTTATTTTCGTAACAGCAGTTATCAAGTTTGGAAAGTTTCAATCAGATCAACCGCATAATTTTTGCAATTATCATACATGTTCATACACAACCTAATTCATCAGTTAATCCAAACAGCAACAAGAGTGATTAACTAACATGATTAACATCATACTGAATCGGATCTAATCGGTTTTAATCACATTAAACAAGTCGACGTCTCAATTGCACAACATTCCCTAAATCACCATCATGCACAACATCTAACCAAAAAAGGATCATTTCGAACATCATCGATAAGTTCATGGTATGCAACTCAAGTTCATCGATCAAATAACACAATTGTAACATACAGCCCGACTTATTAACATATTGTTTTATCAAACCTTAGATCATAGACATGCTTTCTATTCATCTTGCAACATATAACAACACACACATCCTTTATAAACCAACAAGTAATTTGAACCACTGCCAAGACTAACCGGAAACAGGATGAAACCACGGAGACTTCGAGAGAGAAGGGGAAATAATCGTCGACTTCAAGCTGCCATCGGTTCGAGTGAGGGAGAAGAGAGCTAGGGTTTGAATGTTTTGTGTGTCTGCAACAATTACAAGGAGTGCATACTATACCCAAGTGATGTATGCGATTAGGTAGGGAGTCGGGCCTATTCTTGGGCTCGATGGATTGGGTCGACCCGCAAAAGGGTGTGCGGTCCGAGGGTTATATATGGTTTGGACTTTTATAACACATAATCAATTAACGTTTAATCAAACCAAATCTTAATTCTCAAAACACAAGCCACACAATAGTTACATAATTCACATAGCAGTCATCAAATTACAACGTACGACGAAACGTGAAAAGATCAGTACAGGAAGAAAGGGTTCGAAAAATATGAGTTGTCACATCTTTCATACCTTTGAGATAGTTAAAGCATATGAGAGTCACTTTTCCTATTAATAATCTAATTCACACCTCTGTTCAACCAAGTCCAAGTTAATGACCTTGGTTTGACATTTTTATCCTTTTACTTTTGAAGTTTTTCTCAAAAATTTCAATTTCCAAGTCCAAATTAATGACCTTGGCTTCAAGTTCAACTTAATGACCTTGGTTTTATCTCTGTTATACAATCCCAAACTTCACAAACCATTTTGATTAGCCCCCAACTAGTTGTACAATAATCATTAATCAGCTTTGAAGAAAATTTTAGTATTCCAACATTGGTAATAAAAAATAAGTTGGAAATAGAATCTTTTGGCTTTTTACAACTTTATGCTAAAACATACTAAAAATCTTTTTAAATTTTGAAAATAAAACTTGTAAACTTATGTACATACAAACATATTTTTGTGAGTTTGTTCTTAGAGGATCATATCAATTTCAGGTTCTCTAAGACATATCAGCAACACCATTAAGCTTTAATACATACTCAGTTTCAAACTATTCATGTTGATTATCAGTATTGTTTCTCCACTTAAACTCAACTTGTTTTTATCTTAGGTATTGCTTAATATGACACGCTTAGGTAATATTAGAAAAAATAAACTAGTGGTTCCCATTTCACGACATAGTCCCGTATCCGGATATGCTCAAGAATATCATCATATAGGTGAATATATTCAGTTTACATCTGTAGGGGAATGCGAAAGCTTCAGTGACTCAGGTTAGTATCACCGTACCGATAAAGAGTATGAAGTTTGACTTTTCAAAGTGATGTACTTCATAGGTATCTTTTTGAGCACACATTCTTATCTTTCGATAATCATTTAGCTTTTGAGGGTTTACGCTTTAAGTGTTGTTTATAAAGTATTATAGAAGTTCTAGGTTAACACTACCGTGTAGACAAAAGAACTTGTATAATATCCCATATGTTAAACTAATATTAAGACCTAATATCTCAGTATCTTGGCAATTCTGTCAAACGAGATTACGGTACCAAGACCATATGCCAATGAAATGTTACTCACACTTAGTTAATTGTTTCGTTATGTTTATATCATTTATGCAACCCTTTTGATTAACAGTGAGCCTATTGATACATCAATTAGTTAGATTATTATCCACTTTTATACTTTTCAATTCTTTAGCGTGTTCTGATACTCCACTGATGTACTATCATTTCCTCTGTTTTAGCAACAAAAACTCATTTATGTCTTTCTACTGTTTTTGGATTTTTGAAATTTTCACTGCTTTTGATTTTTCTCTCAAATTCTCCCCTTAAAATTAATAACACATTTTAAATTTTTAGAAAGAAAAGAGAAACTAAAATCTAAAAACGATTTCCAATGTGGTTTACTTCTTTGAAGTTTCAGAAATCTCAGTACCCACCAAATCTGTGAGGACCGTTTCGGTGCTCCCGAATGCTTCGACCGGCTAATACGACTCCATATCTCGTGCGGAATCTGAGTATGAAGGTGACATGCACAAGAACAAGCTAATTAAACTGGTTTCTGTTGATGATTTGAAAGTACAGAACCGTGAAACCAAATGGACAGAGTTTCCCCTCTGTTCCACACAAAGTTATAAATGATAATACTTGACCTCCTATTTATAGGAGTGACCCATTCGCATGAGTCTGTCTGGGATGGATGGGATATCCAGTTCATGCTAACTGGCCATTCGTACGAACTGACATTAGCATTACAAATTCGTCTTGTCTAACCTATAAACCTATACAATCAGCTACGACTCGATACATTGACACTTATGAACATGGTTAATGGAAGCAATAGACATAATGCATTCACAGACTCCCCCTTGGATATTGCTACAGTCAATCTTTATCGTAGCCAATCTTCAATATCTTCTGAGTCTTCAAAAATCTTAAACATTTCTGAATAACATACTCCCCCTTACTTCAGACTCCCTCTTAGCAATATCCCCTTGCTTTAAGCAATCTATATTTGACAATTTAGTTTTAGGATCATTTCGTAACTCTCCGAGATTTCTGTCCATTTGATATTGAATATTAAGCTCCCCCTATCAAATAACTTCCTGACTTACAAATCTCAATATTATATTTGACATTAGTCACGATTATCTTTATAAACCCTCCAGATAATCAAGTTCAAATTAATGATCTTGACTATCCAATTATCTACCAAGTCCAAATTAATGATCTTGGTGACAATTACAAACTATTTTTAGGTTTTCATTTTAAAAATTCAAGTTTCAAATCAATGAACTTGTTATTTTTCTATGAAATGTTCAGTATACTTAGATTTTGAAATTCAACTTTCCAACATCGATTGTCAAAACTTAAAGTGAATCAAATCTTTTTGCATTTTAAAAACTTTTTGCTAAAACACTCCAAAAATATTTTTGTTAATTTAATTTGTAATGAAATGCAATAACAAAATATTTGCAGACATATTTTTGTTGAGTTTGCGTCAGAGGATCATATCAGTTTATGAGACACATCACTAAAATCGTTGATCTATTTAAACTGTAAGCTTTAAACGATTCACTTAGATTGTCAGTATACTGATCCATTTAAATTTTCACACAAACTTCAATTGATTCAAGATACGAGATTAGTGTTTTAAGAACTAACTTTAACGCGTGTCCCACCTCAGAATATACTCCCGTATCAAGATTCCCAGATTCAGTCTTACAGGTGAATATACCTAAATGATATATGTCTCTGGGTTAGTGCGAGATCTTGAGAAGTCAGGTTAGAACTTCCGTTCAGACAAAGAGATGCAGGCTCGACTTAAAGGTGAGTTCCACTTAGGAATCTTCTAAACATCTGCAGTTGATATATCTTTTGATAATCTCAATTTTTATGCAGTGTAGGGGTTTAAGCGCGAAAGCATTATACAAGGTCTAGGCCATTGCTGATGCAAAATCAAAAGACCAAGTATAATACCCCAAATATCAATAAGTATAAAGACCTAATATCTCAGAATCATGCTACCTCTCAAATGAAATTTCGGAGTACTAAGTCCATATATCCGAGAGATGTTCCCCATGAAATAAGAAAGTTATTGAATTTATGTTTATATCTCGAAATCAATTTACTGAGAGTGTAAAAACCTACCGGCATATCATCAGTAAGACCGTTTATCAGTTTTAACTTTCCATTTCTTTAGCATGTACCCGCACGACAAAATCAATAACGCGGACCATTATGATAAGGTTGTGTGTGCTGGAGTTCCTAACAAACTAAGACATCCCAAATTGCATGAGATGGTTGTTAAGCACATGATTCACAATCCTTGTGGCAATTTACGATTAAGCAGTCCTTGTACGCAGGGTGATCCTAAAATTTGTCATTTTCGCTATCCTAGACAATTAATGAACATACAACACAACGAGAAGATGCATATCCATTGTATCGAAGGAGAGACACCGGGATAGAAGTGGACATACGAGGAAAAACACTTGATAATAGAAGGGTGGTCCCATATAACCCAAGGCTTTTGGTGATGTTTAACTCCCACATCAATGTTGAAGTTTGCTCAAGTATAAAATATGTGAAATATCTTTTCAAATATGTTTATAAAGGACATGAAAAACAGGTTATTCAAGTTGATAAAAGTGAGCCAGGGGTTGTTATTAATGAGATAAAGAGATTTCAAGATGCACGCTACATATCGCCCCCAGAGGCTCTGTGGTTCATTTTTTTCCTTCTCTCTTTCTCAAATCTTTCCTTCTATTCTAGCCTTACAACTTCATCTCCCAAATAATCAGATGGTTAGATTTAGAAATGATGACATAATGTCTAATATTGTTGATAGGGAAAGGGATAAGAGAACCATGCTAACAACATTTTCTGAGAAAAATAGAATCGATGAAATAGCAAGGGTATATTTGTATAAAGATTTTCCAAAACACTTCACGTGGAATGGAAGCACACGCTGCTAGAATCGTCATTTCGGTAAAAATAAAGAGGTCGTATTGTTTCCCCTAATCCAGCCGAAGGAGAAAGCTATTACTACTTACGCCTACTTTTTTCAATGTCAGAGGGCCTACTTCTTTTGAACATCTTTGCACAGTTAATGGTCAACTGTGTGAGACATTTCGAAAAGTAGCTCTTCAGTTTGGCTTAATAGAAAACGATGAATATCTATCATAATTTCTCAAAGAAGCCTCTATATTTCAGTTTCCCAATGCTCTTAAAAGGTTATTTGCGACCATAATGATTTTTTGCCAACCTGGAGATATTCAAAAGTTATGGAATGACCACTTTGATTCACTGTCTGAAGATCATCGGTTACACTATCAAAGTATCGAACAAGTTCAAAATATGGTTCTTACCAAAATTAGCGTCTTTCTACAATCGATGGGTAAAAATATCAATGAATTCAACCTTCCTAAGATAATAGACGATGTTAACTTGCAGGATGTAGGTTATCGTGAGTTACAAGAGGAGTATGGGATTGTTTTGGAACTTGAACACTTGAGTGCCAAAGATTCACTTAATCCGGATAAAAAAACGTGTTTGATAAGATCATTATGCATGTTGATAATGATCTTCCACACGTCTTCTTTATTGAAGGTCCAGGTGGAACTGGAAAAACATTTTTGTACAATGCCTTGCTTGCTGAAATTCGGTCACGTGGTCTTATTGCTCTCGCAACAGCTTCATCAGGTGCTGCGGCTAATAATATGCCAGGAGGTAGAATGGTTCACTCGAGATTCAAGATTCCTATTAATCTTGAAAATAATTCAGTGTGCAATATCAAAAAACAGAGTGGGGCCGCTAAACTAATTTGGTCTACCAAAATAATCATATGGGATGAAGCGTGGGAGGTGACTTCAGACAGGTGTTGCCGCTTGGCACTCAAGTACAGATTGTAGACTTCAGCCTACGAATGTCACCTCTTTGGTCTTTGACTAAAAAGATGCGGTTGACCATAAATATGAGAGCGCACTAAGATCCGTGGTTTTCAGAATTTCTTTTAAGAGTTGGCGATGGAACTGAAGAACCAATCGAAGGAAACTATATCCGCATACCTAATGACATGACAATTCAGTGCAACAATAGAGAAAACTCTATAAAAGAATTGATCAATGCCATCTTTCCATCAATTGAAGATAATGTATATTCTTCAGAATATATAATCTCTAGAGAAATACTGTCCACTAAAAATGAGAGTGTTGACGAAATTAACTATCAAATGATTGACATTTTTCAAGGGGAGGAAAAAGTTTACTACAGTTTTGACGAAGCTGAAGACGTTCAGCACAACTTCTATCCGGTCGAGTTCTTAAACTCGCTAAATGTTAGTGGTTTGTCGCCTCATAAGCATCGTATAAAAATTGGATGCTCAATAATATTGTTACGGAATATCGATCCATCACATGGCCTGTGTAATGGCACGCGGTTGATATGTAAAGGTTTCATGCGAAATGTTATTGATGCGGAAATTGCAGTCGGTCAACATGCCGGAAAAAGAGTTTTTATGCCAAGAATCCCTCTAACCCTTTCTGAAGATGACATGTTCCCATTCAAGCTGAAAAGAAAACAATTTCCAATTCGACTTAGCTTTTTCATGACGATTTATAAAGCTAAAGGTCAAACAATTCCGCACGTTGGTATTTATCTACCGGATTTTGTATATTCACATCAACAATTTTATGTGGCGTTATTGAAGACTTAAAACAAGTTGGTGCGACCTGGTCAGAGTAGAGCTTCAGATGACCTAGCAAGAAACCTGCAAGATCACAAGAGAACAAACACACCGTTAGCCTCGTCACAGGGAGGGGGGCCTCTCTGTGACCAAGCTCGGGCGTGAGAATAAGTATTTGTGAGGAGGAAATAGGTCAGGGAGAGAGAGAGGAGAGTTTAGAGAGAGAAAGTAGCGATTACCCCTTGCTGGAAGTCTTGACGGGGTATTTATAGCTTTTGGGTGTGCTGGCGTGGCAAGTTAGTTAGGGTCGGACCAGTCGCTATCATGGCAGTTATGGTGGTGGGACCTAGTTAGTTATGCCGCACCAGCGTATCTGTCCGACTCGTCTTATGGTGCAAGGTCCGGTCCGACCTTGGTGTGCCATGATTCGGTTCTATTTATGGCAGTGATTCGGTCCGGTCAGGGACGTATCCTCATCAAGTCCCCCTAGTTCGTAGCGTTTCTTAGATAAAAGCTTCGAACTATGACGGCGCAATTTTGGCGGTCTAAATCTCTGATTTGTCGTTTTGTGAAGTTTTTTGAATTTTAAATTTCTAGGCGGTGACCTTAGTTGGGTAACCGACGGTCACTTTATGTTTCCCGCCTGATGTGACAGTTGGTGTGCGTCAGCTGTCATGACGTGTTGCCATCTGATTGGCGGTTTTAAGGCGGTTCCATATCCCTATAAAAGAGGAGAAAAAAGTAATCTTCCGATTTCACTTTTCATCTTCTTCACCCCTTTTTCTCTGAGAACAGACGATTTGCAAAACAGGTTAGTTTCTTCCTTATATAATGGCGAAAAACAACTTGTCCGGTTGCTTTAACATTTTGAATAAAAATGGTTTAGCCTTGTCACACCCCCAAAATCCACACGCGGAGTACTACCGCTTGGAGGCGTGACATGACCAGGATCAAGCCACCAATCATATTGAACATAAGTAAAAAGTAAAAGTCATTCATCAATACGACAAGTGTTTCCAAAACCAAATATAAACAAGTGTGTAGCGGAAGCAATAATGTAAAACCCAACATAAGTTTAAGTACAAAATGTCAAAATGTTTAACAACACATTCATGATCCATGTCCACAACGACTGTGCCTCCCGTGCAAGCTCCAAAAGTACCTATGGTCCTGCAAGGCATGTAACAGAGAGTCAACAACTAGTTGAACGAGATCACAGTTGGTTATTTAGTTATAATGTTCATTTTGTAAATCGTATGTTCGATTAGTAATCATGTATCGTATGTAATAGCATCGCGGCCCTCCAGGCATGTTTGCGAAGTTTAGTGGGGGTTTCCCATGTTTTCTAGACTAGGTATATTTGTATCGCGGCCCTCCAGGCATGTTTGCGAAGATTAAAGTATAGTTCGCGGCCATTCCAGGCATGTTTGCGAAGATTGTTCTAGTATCGCGGCCGATCCCGGCATGTTTGCGAAGAGAAGTATATGTATCACTAGTCTAGTAGTATCTACCATTGACCTTCCTCTCCCGAGGCCAATGGTATGTAATTCCGATAACTCTTAAGCATAAATAATCAATTAATCAACCCATTCCCAACCCCGGGAATCCCATGCCTTGGTAGAGGTGTGAACTCACCTTGTTTGCTCGGTATGCTAAGTTAAGTGCTCACAGTTAATCAGTCAAGTCCTATAGTGCACGTATGTTCAGTCAGTTTACGTTCGTAATATTTCACATGTAACTATCATCACAGTAATATCACAAAGCGTGTTTGACAGTTAATCGCACATCACATAATAGTTAATCACAGTTTATTATAGCATATCATCCAATAACGTACTTAATACATTTACTGACTTGGCATAGTTAATGAGCCATAACATAGTTGAATCAGAATTAACAGAGTTGACATATGTAACTGGATTAACAACTTAATGTAATTAAGAACAAACAGAGTTGCATACAGACAAGTTTAATAACTTACTGTGTAAATTAAATAATATAGAGTTAATAACTTAACAAGGTTAACAAACCATAAAGTTAACAACTTACTAGCTTAACAGAGTTAAGTAAACTAACTAAGTTATACAAGTGGTTAGTTTATTTGAATAACATTTTCAATGACATTAATAATAACAGTTAACGAGTTGCTAAAAAAAAAAAACACATAATGCCGAAAACACCCTATGGCCGAAATCCACAATAGCCGAAATCCACAACAGCCGAAAACACCCAATATGTTCGAAATCCCTTATGTGCCGAAAACACTAGGTGGGCCGAAAACACATATGGGCCGAAATCACTCTTATAGCCGAAATCCCCCTAAGTGCCGAAATCCAGCCGAAATCCCTTTATATGGCCGAAATCACTTATTGGGCCGAAAACCCTTATATGCCGAAAACACCCTTGGGCCGTATACACTTGGGCCGAAATCACATATGTGATTTCTTCCACCTTCATTTGTGGGGGGGGGGGGTGTTTTCGTGACTATTCATCATCATCAACAATACTCACTGTAACTTAAACCCAGCACTAAAATCTTATTACAGTTACATGATTAGCCATTTACAAGTCATATCATAAATCATTGATATGAAACAAATACTCTACCAAAACTTTGTGAGATCAAGAACATAAATAAATCAGTTTATCAATCATAACATATACCCACTGTTGATCCAAGCATCCAATATACAGACACTTCGTGGATGATAATTATCTAGCAAGCACACTATGATAAATCACATATTCACATATATACATACATCATGATTAAACATCCAATAATCATACGATAAGCATCTTAAACAACTGAACATGAAGATCACTAACCAAGGATTTAAACAGAGGTTTTGCTTCAAGATGAGTTCTCTTTTGTTGGGTTTTCAGAGATAGAGAGAGAAACAATTGTGATAAGATATGGTTTGGTAATTGTGAAACTTCTCTGAGAAGATTGTTTATAAAATATCTCAATACCCCACTGGGCCAAGGCCCTTCTCTGATTTCGTCTGGGCCCATGCTAGACGAAAACACTCAAAGTGTTTTCATGAGTGGGGTGATTTCATAAGTACTTGTTTTCAGTAAGAGATCCATCCTTATTTAACATGTTAATTAATACAAACCTTAATAACACACACTCACATATAATAAATATTATGGATTTCCAAGTACAAAATATTAATCGAAATACGATATAACGTATTACAATTGTAAGCGTTGCGAAACAACGAGTCGTGTAACAAACAACATAAACAAATAAAAGAAAAATTAACATGCACTAAATGCGAAGATGGAAATCTTGGAAACTCGAGTTGTCACATTATCCCCAACTTGAAAGAAATTTCGTCCCGAAATTTTGCATGCGGTTACTGAGGAAGCTAGGTAAGTTATCGCTTACTGGTTTTCCTGGGGTGTCACATCATCCCCCCGTTGATTTGGAATTTCATCCCGAAATTCTGTATTAGCTTCAGCCTCAGTAGTAGTTGCATTGTTTTCGAACAACTGGGGATATTTGAGTTCCATTTGGTCTTCGCGTTCCCAGGTGAACTCTGGGCCACGACGGGAGTTCCAACGAACTCGAACAAGAGGTATTCTGGTGTTCTTGAGGACCTTAACATCCCAGTCCGTGATTTCAACTGGTTCCTCGACGAAATGCAATTGTTCGTCGATAGTGAGCTCCTTCAGAGGAACTATGTGGGTCTCATCTGACAGAAACTTCTTCAGATTCGACACGTGGAAAACGTTGTGAACTGCACTGAGTTCAGCTGGTAAGTTCAGTTTGTAGGCCACTTTGCCTATTTTCTCAATGACTTCAAATGGTCCAACGTATCGTGGATTGAGTTTGCCTCGTTTGCCAAAACGAACAACACCCTTCCAGGGTGAAACTTTGAGTAGTGCTCGATCCCCAACCTGGAATTCGAGTAGTTTCCTGTCTTTATCGGCGTATACTTTCTGACGGTCACGAGCTGCCGCCATGCGTTGTCGTATTTGAGCAATCTTTTCAATAGTATCAACTACCATTTCTGGACCTGTGATCTGACTGTCACCCACCTCTGCCCAACAAAGAGGTGATCGGCATTTACGCCCTTACAATGCCTCAAACGGAGCAGCTTTTATGCTGGTGTGGTAGCTGTTGTTGTACGAAAATTCCACAAGTGGCAGATGTTTTTCCCAGCCCTTGCCAAAGTCAATTACGCACGCCCGAAGCATGTCTTCTAGAGTTTGAATAGTGCGCTCAGATTGCCCATCTGTCTGAGGATGATAAGCTGTGCTCATGTCTAATCGAGAGCCAAAAGATTTGTGCATTGCTTGCCACAGTTCTGAAGTAAAACGCGCATCACGATCAGAGATAATAGATGTGGGCACCCCGTGCCTCGAGACAACTTCTTTAAGGTATACGTCTGCTAGAGTGGAGAACTTATCCGTTTCCTTGATAGCCAAGAAGTGAGCAGACTTTGTGAGTCGATCCACGATCACCCAAATAGTATCATTCCCACGTTGAGATCTAGGTAGGCCAGTAACAAAATCCATGGAAATTTGCTCCCATTTCCATTGTGGTATCTCAGGTTGTTGGAGTGGGCCTGAGGGTTTCTGATATTCCGCCTTGACTCTCTCACAAGTCAAACACTTGCTAACGTAAGTTGCTATGTGGGCCTTCATGCTAGGCCACCAATATGTAGTTCTGAGGTCGTGGTACATCTTATCCGAACCAGGATGTACTGAGTAGCGAGACTTATGAGCTTCATCCATTACAAGCTCGCGTAAATTACCATAGAGTGGGACCCAGATGCGTCCTGTTACATAGTAGGCGCCGTCTGTCTTTTGTTCAAACCGTTGTCTTGAGCCGCGTAGGGCTTCAGCCCTGACGTTTTCTGGTTTCAATGCTTCTACCTGAGCATCTCGTATCTGTGAAGGAAGACTGGACTGAATAGTGAGTTGCAACGCTCGTACACGCCTAGGTGTAGTATCCTTTCGACTGAGGGCGTCGGCCACCACATTGGCTTTGCCTGGATGGTACTTTATAGCACATTCGTAATCGTTCAGTAACTCGACCCATCGACGTTGTCGCATGTTCAATTCTTTCTGCTTGAAGATATGCTCAAGACTCCTGTGATCGGTGTAGATGGTGCACTTGGTGCCATACAGATAATGTCACCATATCTTGAGCGCAAAAACAACAGCTCCAAGCTCTAAATCATGCGTAGTGTAATTCCGTTCGTGAATCTTAAGTTGGCGCGAAGCATAAGCAATAACTTTATCCCGTTGCATCAACACACATCCAAGACCTTGAATAGATGCATCGCAGTAGACTACAAAATCGTCCGTGCCTTCAGGCAATGAGAGGATAGGTGCGCTACAAAGTCTATCCTTTAAGTGCTGAAACGCTGTTTCCTGTGTATCACTCCAACGGTAAGCAACACCTTTCTGTGTCAGTAATGTAAGTGGCTGTGCAATCTTTGAGAAGTCTTTGATAAACCGTCTGTAATAACCCGCCAAACCCAAGAATTGGCGTATTTCGGTTGGTGTACGAGGTGCAGGCCAGTTCTTGATCGAATCTACCTTGGATGGATCAACATGAATCCCATCCTTGGTTACCACATGGCCTAAAAAGTGGACTTCACGAAGCCAGAAGTCGCATTTTGAAAACTTAGCGTACAGCTGTTCCGTTCGAAGGAGTTCCAGAATAAGTCGTAAATGCTGCTCATGTTCCTCCCGATTCTTCGAGTAGATCAGGATATCGTCAATAAAAACAATAACAAACTTGTCAAGATAAGGTTTGCACACCCTGTTCATAAGATCCATGAAAACCGCCGGCGCGTTCGTTAACCCGAATGGCATAACCAAAAACTCGTAATGACCGTAGCGAGTTCTGAATGCTGTTTTAGAGACGTCCTCATCCCGGACTCTCAGTTGATGGTAACCTGACCTCAGGTCGATCTTTGAGTAATAGCTCGACCCTTGCAACTGGTCGAATAAGTCGTCGATGCGTGGAAGTGGATAGCGATTTTTCACCGTCACCTTGTTTAGTTCGCGGTAGTCTATGCACATACGAAAGGTACCGTCTTTCTTCTTCACAAATAATACTGGAGCTCCCCAGGGCGAAGAGCTAGGACGTATGAAACCCTTTTCCAAGAGTTCTTGCAATTGCTTAGACAGTTCTTCCAGTTCAGTTGGAGCTAAGCGATAAGGCGCTCGAGCTATAGGTGCTGCTCCTGGAGCTAGCTCGATCTGAAATTCGACCTGGCGATGGGGCGGTAACCCAGGTAACTCTTCAGGAAACACTTGAGGAAAGTCGCGTACTACAGGAATATCCCCAATCTTTTTCTCTGTCGTCGATGTATCAGTAACGAGTGCCAAAATAGCTGTGTGACCCTTTCGCAAACACTTCTGAGCCTTCAAGAAGGAGATGATGCCACTCACGACACCACACTTATCGCCTTGAACTTCTAGAGGTTCTTTGCCAGTACGAGGAATACGAATGATCTTCTCCTTGCATAGGATCTCTGCTTGTTGTTGGGATAACCAATCCATACCAATGACGATATCAAAACTACTCAGAGTTATAGGAATGAGATCGATAGAGAAAGTCTGACCAGCGAGGATAAGATTACAACCCTGAACTATGTGTGTGGCCTCTAGACTTTTACCATTAGCTAACTCTACGACATGTTTGGTGTTCAAAAGTGTTGGTGCGCGTTTAAGCATTTGACTAACTTTCAGAGACATATAACTGGTATCCGCACCCGGATCAAATAGTACAGTAACATAAAAGTCGTCGAGAAGAAACTTACCCATAACCACATGAGG
>JARYGA010053125.1:0-22798 GCA_030545235.1 Helianthus tuberosus | reverse complement strand
CTCCTACTACACGCATACATTGATCCTTTAGGGAGTTTGTCCCTCATAACTTGCAAACACAAGGAAACACACAAACCCTAATATCACTCTCAAACCCGACGGCAACAACATCCATCTTTTCGAAGCTCACTCGATTCGGATTACTCTTATTTGAAGCATGATAACCGGTTAGTGTTTTATGATGCTTGTTGTTAGATGATATTATGGATGCCATGATTTAACTAGAATAGTTTGTATGAATGATGATGTTCTTATAAATCGGATGTGTATGATGATGTTAATCGGTTATCATGTCTTGTTCTCAGATTAGGTTACATGATGTTATGATATACATGGTGATTGAATGTGATAGAAACTGTTAATGGTTGATGTTCATATAATCGGCTTAAATGTGTATGTTTGGATCATGATACGAATTAGTAATCAAACAATGATAAACGATGATTAGAACCGAAGGTAGGTAAGTCGGCTGTGTTGTGGTTGAACTCGGATGATATGTGATGTTCATAGGGTTAGATCCGATTGAATGTTATGATAGGTTGTGTTCTTGAAACATGATTAGGGTTCATAGAGATTCAATGTTAAAACAATTGTTTGATCGATTATTTTTGGTTTTGGAAGCTGTTAGCAAATGTTACGGTGATAATGGGCTGGGATTTTGGAAGGTTGTTACACTTTTAGTCTCGACAGTGGTTGCGAGCCGAGACCACACAGTCTCGACTCGAGACCACACATTACCAGCACACAAACAACATGACTCGAAACCACGGTTGCGGGTCTTGTTGCGACTCGAGACCTGACTCGAGACCACCTGGTCTCGAGTGATGAAGGCTAGAAACCGAGACAGCGTCGTCTCGACTCGAGATCTCTGGTCTCGACTCGAGATCACCTGATTATATATTCTGTTTGGACTTGCACTGTTACAGGCCTAAGTAGTTGGGCCGAATACATGGACTTTATATGTTACTGTTGAACGTGTATGTTGTGTACTGTTGATTGGACTGCCATGAATAATACTTGTATGCAACTTGCTAGTATACGTGTAGAAAATATACGTGCATTTCTTGGTTTGAATCTGACTTGTGTGGTAACCATACTAGGACGTGGTTAACCACAATTAGCTCAAGTGACCTTTTGATTATCTACCGAGCTAATTTAAGGTGAGTTCACACTTTCTACAAAGCATGGGATTCCCAGGGGTTGGGAATGGGTTAAGGAATATGGATTCCTCGTCCCTTCCTGGGTAGGACAGTACGGGTTCAGGAATATAATTCCTCGTCCTCTTGGACAGTTTTCACTAGACCAAAACTCTATCACGAAGTCCCTCCTTTTTATATCGACTTAATCGTCGGGCCAATGGCGAGCGGGTCATTAGTTAGATAGCGCTATTTAGGTCTGACAAGCCTCACACCGTGCCGCAGAGGACGGGCGTGAACTAATGGATCTGGGCACGTCAATGATGATAGACATTGATAGTTCAGGGCACATAAACATGACTACAGTCAGCAGTCGATATGGTAACGAGTCTAGTAGTATACATGGGGTAGCCCCCACGGCCGAAAAGCCAGATAACTAAACATGGGGTAGCCCCCACGGCTGGATTGCAAGAGTAAACGAGAATAAACAAAACACGTTTTCAACTATGGGGTAACCCCCACGGAAGGATGCCAGTTAAAGGAAACTGTTTTCGAAACAACTTAAAACGAACACCCAACTGTGAACTCGCTCAACATTATTGTTGACTCGTTACTACATGCTTTGCAGGTCAATAGGTACTTAGCTGGAGCTTGCATGGGAAGAGTCGTTGAGGGACATGGACAACTGTGTGCCATGTTAAACTTTGAAACATTTAAACTTCTGATTTGGTTTTAAACATTATGCTTCCGCTTGCAACTTAAACTATGTTTTGTTTAGACACCAATTGTATTGGTTGGATTTTTATTACTACCTATATGCTTGTTCAATATGATTGTTGGCTGGATCCTGGTCAGTCACGCCTCCAAGCGGTGATACTCCGCGTGTGGATTTTGGGGGTGTGACATACGGAGTCATAAATCATAAAATTTATGTAAACGGGTATAAACAAAAAACGGTTACACACCAGTCTATATTAACAATGGAATGAATTAACATTAATGAAAAAAAAATTAATATGAAAAACATCATAATTTATAAAACAAAAATAAAACCAAAAATTTAATTAAATAAACTAAGTACTTGGGAACAATAAAAATAGAACCAAAACAAATTATATAAGTTCTAACTAAAAGGAGAAATAATAGTCTCTATGAATAACGCTCCGTTAACTCCATTAAATGTATCAACATCTTGTACATATTCCAACTCTTCGCCCGTTAGTTTAACGGTAACCATATGTCCCCATTCACTCATTAAAATCCATGTGTTGTACTCCATTATATGTGGTTGGTGCCGCCGACTTTGGAAAGAAACTATTTGAGAATTCTGAAAAGATAAAACCTTATGCCATACTTCACCTTCGAGTTTGAAGAGTTCAACAATAAGCTCTTCAGGTTCGGAAACAACAAACATGTGAATCTTCTGGTTTAATGTGATAAGATGCCCTTGGCTAGGAATAAGATCTTTACTCAAAGGAAAATTAATAAGTTTGAATGTTTCAGATAAAACATCAAAAGCAATTATAAACTTCTATCCAATTACCCACCAAGATTTTGAAACAATGAAGTATACAATCTTAGCGGATAGTGTTCCAACAGACCACACATAAGAAGTTGAACCAAAGTTAGTTGCATTCATGAATTCGACATCTCTCCATATACCAAAACGTCGAGAATAGACACTTGCAAATACATTAGTGTATCGACGTTTGATGTGGAGTACTTTAAGGTCGTTAGATTGATCGTAGTAGATAGCGCCAGTATCATATTCGTGATCGTATCCATGTTTAGGGTAGACATCAGATAAAATAGTATACCAATTAGTAGTTGGATTCCAAAGGATAAGTTTTCTAATACAGTAAACTAATAAAAGTCGGTCAAGAGAAGAAAGAAAACGTAATGACAGTGGTGGAGTCTCGAAAGGAAAAGATATACTTTTCGTTGAACCAACTTCAATCTTGCCACAGATTACGTTATCAACATCTATTGACATATCATTCAAAGATATTAGCTTGCGATTTTTAGCTTTATTAAGGCATACACAATGCAACATGGCAAACTGATTAGTTGATAAATCCGCACACCATGCTTTACTAACACATTTGAATTGACAAATTGATTTTGCCGGGAGTCTAGACAAAACTTCCATGACTAAGGTGTCAAAATCAATAGCTTCCATGATCTGAACTACATCGGAAGAAAAAAAATATGAAATATATAACAATGATGAATTGTATATATATATATATATATATTAATATAAAGATACATTCTAATACAAGCATGTAACTTAAGTGAATGCTAATATGCAAAAACAAATATTGTGAAAAAAAAACATAGAAGCTCAAATAAAATGAAAATTCATTAGCATAACAGTAGATTCAAATACAAAGTCAACAAACTAACCGAGTTCAAAGGTTGAATCACCAGGAGCAAATTAGCAAAGGAAGAAAAGTGTTTTGATAAATTCTTATTGAATCAGCCAATAAGAAATGAAATGGTGATATAGAACTAACAAATTGAAACCAACTCTATATCAATATATAGAGATAGATGGTACAAAAAAATGGAAATATATTTATGTACTATGTTACTTTTGGAAGTGATTAAATTGTAATATAGATTTCCATAAATAACTTTACTTACCTTATATTCAAGATGTTTTTAATGAAAAAGAGATTTATCACATCTTTTAAATTAAATAAGAAAATTGTATTGCGAAAATATGAAGATTGTAACTACTTATTAAAATAGACATATCAAACACTAACACCATTGAAACTATTACAAAATAAGTTATTTGTATCATTACAAAACATCTAAATAAACTAAACCATAGGAAAGTACGCAAAGTTTTCATGTTCATCAACCCAACCACCAAAATGTATCTATTTAAAAGACTAACAAACAACTTACCAAACCATAGCTGTTTTAAACACACTTTATAACAGTCTTCCTTAGATCGAAGTTACATCGTTCAACACAATCTTCCTCTGTGATGTTACATATGTGAAGTGCAGCATGTGTCCAAACTGCAACTGGTTATCTGCCATGAATTTCCTCCAACCATCAACGGCGTAACGTAACGTACCACCGTTTAATTCAGTCTTTGTTTCATAAACTTCAACATCACCATTCATGTTTTGCACAGATAGAGGTTGCAAGCTTTCATACAGACCAGCTCTATTTACAACCTCAACAGGAAGCCACTAAATGCGTTGAAAGAAAGCAAAATATAAGTGAATATAAAAAATGAAAAAAATATGATGGTAAATCATGTAAAAAAAACTACCAGCCTATATTTTGCTTTACGACTAAAGTTGAAGAATTCAGGATCCATGCCGACTCCGGAAACTTTGCTTGCATTCCTTGTAACATTCTTTCGATGCTTGACATTTTGAACATCAGTTAACCGTTTCTTTGCCTTTATTAAGAAAAAAATATGTAGAGGTAGTTAACAACAAATATAGTATATATTGTACAATTAAAGTTATCTTGTACAAAGAGTATTTATGAAATTGGATAACATACTGATTTGGCTGCCAAACAATTATTTTACTTAAAGAATTTTACACATAATATATACACTTTGTACGACTTATAAACAATTAAGAACATTGAATGTAAACGTATTCACTTTTTACTAAATTAATACTCGATTCATTCTACTTGAACATGAATCTCAACAGATTCAACTTGACCACAAAAAAATAAAATACGAAAGATTCTATAATTTAAATTTTAAACTTGTTATTCAGCAACAATTATAAATTTTCTATCAAACCTTCTGAATATAACTAAGCAAACAATGACAATAAAAACTGATATTAGTAAAATTAATAAAAATACATAAAATATTTAATACCTTGACAGTTTCAGCAGATGTTGTAGAACGTTTTCGGCCTTTGCATTCTTTGTTCAAATTCTCGACTGTGTCGGATCGGTCGATAAAAAGTTTAGCTTTTCCTTTTCCTTTAACCTGTTGTGAAAGAATAGAGTTAGCACATCCAATATTTTACATCTTATATGTTTTATAAATTTATAGCTAAAATTATACTGCATCATATTCCATATACAAAATGTAATATATTTTGAGAAAAAAACGGCTAACATACATCCCAAACAGACTTTCAATTCGATCTAATAAAGCTGCAGGTAATTTTTCTAATATACTAAAGTTATTAAATTAATTGTACAATGTCATCAGTATTGAAATACTATTTGACTGATAAACCTAGGAAATAAACAATGTAGTTGTTAAACCTCTAATACAACTAATATGAGCATTGAAACTATTTCATGTACCTTACTTATCCAGCAAATTGATTAAACAATGTGTTTGTACAAACAAACAACAAAAAACAGCCTATAACACTAATGATATAGATGCAACCGTAGGTTTCAAATCAGTACTAACGTTCGTATGGGTTAATTTAAGCTTGAATTTATAAACATGAGTTATAATACGCAATTATCATAAGTAAATTAATATAAATATATTTTAGTGGTGGTAAACTTACATCTTGCATTGTCTTGAAATGTAAACCATCACCTTCTTTCAACGTCTCTTTAACATGAACCTTCTTCGGTGTACGTGACGGGACTGTTCCTGATGGACTTTCATCAGGAGTTGGCTGGTTATCATCTTCCTCTATGTCCTGCAAACATCATTTTGAAAAAAAAATCAAAGAAGGATAAAAATGGATACAAAATGTATTACTTAATAAATTCGAACCTTAAAAAGCATTTTAAAGTAATCGGCCTTAGAGATCTGAAATACATCATCATCATCATTAGATTCAACCTTCTTGCTCAACCTTATCTCAACCTCGTCTCGATACACGGTTAAGCCAAACATAACATCATCGAGTTTTTCAAAAACCAGTAAATCATCTTCTTGAACGCCAAGATCGTTGCAAAGTTGAGTCCAACCTTGTGAAAATACATAGTTTGAATTAAACTTACTTGTTGACACTGTCCACGGAGAACCCTTATAATTTTTTTCATACGAGCCAGCCACTACATTGTCTTCAAAACATTGTTGAACAAAAGAATCTTCAATGATCTACATAATATGAAACATAACACATTTTTATTGTCACTTGTACGTTAGATTATAAAGTGTGAAAAACATGTTAACGATAAAATGTAATGAAAATAAAATGAGATTACGTACCATAAAACCCAATCTTAGATGACGATTAATTGTGAAATAAGATTGATCACAGACGCCATTAACATAAGATGAAAGATGGAGACCAAAATGGTTCAATGGAAGAAATGTCAGCAGACAATCCTTTTGAAGTTTAAGTTCTGAAACAACTGTTTCCCAGCCGTCAGTTAAGACTGGCATACATTTTACTCGTTTCAACATTACGACTCATTTTTTCCCACTTGAATGATATATACGCAGCTTCCTATCGGCCCAATCCTCTCCATAGAATTGAGTAACAAAGGTGATAGGGACATCCTTTATATATATTAATATTCAGTATATTTAGTATTATAAGTTTTAAACATCAAAATACTAAAAAATAATACTCAAAAAAATGAATTATAGGTAAAATAAAGAATGCTTACTATACTCAATGATGCCGGGTTGAGAAGATACTTTACAAACGAAGTATACATTTTCAAACCTGCAACAATAAATATGCTAAGAAGAATGATTTCAAAAAACAAAAAATTTCACAAAATAGTACTTTACCGAACACTAATCTATACAGTATACATCAAAAACACTACGGACAGAAAACTGATTCGACTATACATACTAAAGATTTAAATCATGCAAAAACCAATGTTATATGGTTCAAAAATTCAAATTTTGTATGACTTTACAAACAATATTATAACTAACTTTAATGATTATGAGATTTAAAGTTCTTATATCCGTATCTATCAAAAAATTAAGTGAATGATTAAATATCGAATCATCATTTAACGTTTATGCATAAAGTACAATTGGTATAAACACAAAAGTTGAACAAAGCATAACAAAAATTAACTACAAACACTAAATTTCTAACAATTTAAGACTCAATCTTACAAAAACAATAATAAATCATGTTAGGATTCGAAATATATCAATGTAATGGTCAACAATCAACGATTGGAAAGATTAAATCAAAAAATTATGAATAATACGAAGGAAGTTAAATGTTGTTACCTTTAAATCAAGATTCCAAGCCCTAGTTCCGGCGTCGAAAAGCTTAAACCGATGATTCCGGCGATAATCCGAGCAGTAGTTCCGGTCGCCGATTAATTTCTCCTTGGGATGATAAGAGTGGTGATATGATGGTCTAGTTTAGTAAGTATATTGTCCATAATTACAACCGCCAATTTAAATGTTACATAAACAAACCCTATAGTTTGAAAATTGACAAAAATAAAATGGATTTAACCTTAAATTACAACAACACCCTTTTAGTAAACTGTTAAATGTTGTTTAAATTTTATGTACTCAATTTTTCATTTTTTATATTACATTTATATAATTAAGTTTAAATCAAGCGTAACCTCCAATTATGACAAATCTTTATATAACATCTAGTGTAACCTCCAATATATCATGCGTGAATAATGAAAGGTTGTTAATCTATCTTTATAAAGAAAAAAATAAATCGAGATATATTAATAATTAAAGAATGTATGAAAAGTGGGTTAATAAACGAAAAAAAACCAATGTATGAGTAAAAATTGATAAAATGTAATACTAAGGAAACAAATATTTTTCTACTTCATTATGTATCGTAAAACAATTTAAGCAGCACCTTCTTCAATAACTTCTTCTTTACACTCTATTTTAACACGTGCAAGACGACGTTCAGGAATACGGACCAAATCTTCTGTGCCTCTAAAAACCATCATATCAAATTTTGATTCCGAAATCATCTCAAATATAATATAGTGTTCGTCTATAATTTTCATCTCTTCTTTAACTTGATTCCATCCAGTAGTGAAATACACATTTTGACCATGTTTCTCCATAAAAACCAACCATGTACGGTTAGGAAAAGCAGTTATAGTAACATGGTTGGTAGGTATTAAGTTCTTCAACTTTTGATGAACAAAAAATCTATTGATAAGCTGCAAACCAAAAAAAAAATAATTATGTTAAAAAGAGTTTTATAAACTTAGTCAAAAACTAATATAGTATAAATATAAAACAAAAATAAATACCAAATGATCTTTATGTTCACAAAACTGTGATGTTTGGCAGTATAAGAAATCATCTTGAGCAAGTGCCAAATCTTGATAGAAGTATATGAGCCGAAAAGTTAGACTACCTTCGTACAGAAATAAAAGCAATGACTTATTTGGTAATAGTAGTGACTGTATCATGTTAAACCATCCATCATGAAAAAAATACGAAGACCCTGCTTTTCTAACCCTGACAGTAAAAACTCTTCGATCAGTCGTAATGATTTGAACCATACAATCAGGAGGTAACTTGAAATCAGCTACCCAATTGTGGTAATTCCTTGGTAAAATCTGTATACAAATTATTAAATAATAAAAATAACATATTGAAATTAAATTATGAATGAAGATAACATGAACATTCCCGAGATCGAGTTCATCTTGTTGTCTGAAAGATAAAGTAAAAAACAATTCAAAAACTCCATTGATATATGAATGTTGGACAGGATGAAGATGATTATGTATTATGTATAGTTAGAAGATAAAATTATTTATAGTTAGAGTAATACTCTCAATTATGGAAAAATATATTTTGTAAATTTTGTGCAGAAAAATATTACTATTTTATTAAAAAAGATGTAAAAGTACAGTTTATTTGTTACAAAAGGTGGGAATTAGAAAAATAAAAATATACATAAATTTTATGACAAAATTAAAGCAGTCTATTTAAACTTTTTAGATAAAAAACCGGATTGTATTTTTTAAATTCTGTATTAATTCCAAAACGTTAATTTTTATTTAAAAATAGTATGTAATACTTTCTATAACCTGATTAATATATATGTTTAGAATCAATTATGGTAAGTCTATATAAAAAATTTGATAGTGTATTAACTATATTCAATAACAATGATTATACTTAAATACAAAACATTACATCTATAATTAAATAGCTCAGGAATTTAAAAATCAACCAAAAATAGAATCTTAGTTACAAATATTAGAAAATAATATGAATATTTTAAATAATATAAAAGTATCGTTTTTTAAATGTTCTAGATTATCGAAAGATATATTAGGTCTTATATTTTTATTAACATTATTTTTTTGAAAAACGAATTATATTTTTTTTGATTGTGTATTAATTTAAAAACATTAAATTTTGTTATAAAAATAATATGTAATACTTTCTATAGCATGATTAATATATATGTTTAGAATAAATTATTATCGTAAGTCTATATAAAAAAAATTATAATGTATTAACACTATTTCAATAACAATTAGCAATCCGTTACATGTATAATTAAATAGGTCAGAAATTATTAAATCAACCAAAAATTGGCTTTTAGTTACAAATAGAAGAAATAATATGAATATTTTCCATCATAAAAAATTAACGTTTTTTAAATGATGTAGAGTATAAAAAATTAGATTAGGTCTTATAATTTTAGTAACAATATAAATAATCAAATGATATATTATTACAATGAGAGTTAGCAAAAAGAATAATGATGACATATATGTAAGAAACAAAAAATAGAATTATAAAAAACAATTAGCAAAAAAACAATTGTTATTCAAAACAAAAAAATAAAAGATGAAACAATCATGTTCAGGTAAAACAACCACATAAGTCAACCGGGTTATCAGTCATCTTGGAGACTGAGTAACCATCAGACTTCTTGCTAATGTTAAAAGAAGAAACAACAATCTTGAACGCAAACTTCCTATTGAGTAAAGAATTTAGCTCCTTTGGAAAGTTTCCTTCGTTGGCTAACTGTTGAAAAACAAAATATACTTCAATGTTGTAGAATAACAAAACATATGGTAAAAGGAATTATTTAGTACATACTTCAACGTTGTTGTCCAACATCTGATTCGCATTAATCTTCAAAAGTTTTGTCACCTCACGCTCAAACAATGTCAGAGTCACAACGCCAGTACAATCTTGCACACGTATAGAAAGCCTAATTCTGCATAATATATTAATAAGATTTAGTTTTTTTGACAAACCAAGCATAATATGGATAATGTTTACCTTGGAATTGATGAAACAGTCCTTGTATTACAAACATCAGTCTTGCATTCCAAGACAATAACCTCTTCAAAACCATCAGTACCATCCTGCTTCTCTTTAACAACAGTAACGGTTGAAACCTTTTTGTTGCAGCTTGTGCACGCGTTGTAAAACCACTCATTGTTCGATGCAAAACTCTTGATAGTCCCAACAATGACAACCAACTTCGTCTGTGTTTAAGAAATAGATAATGTATAACAACAAAGATAAAGGAAAACATATTAAAACAATTTTAATCCGTGTTACCATATCTATTGAGTTTAACGGCCCAATGGGATAAAAAGTCAAGTCAGAAAGGAACTCTTCAGTGGCAGACTTCACAACAGAAGAACTTAAGCCAGAATAACTGGAAGAAGTTTCGGGAGAAAGTTTCTCGATAAATCTAATCAAACATGAAATATAAGTATTTACACTCACAAAGCTGGTTACAAAATTATAAAAACATATTATGATAGTGCACCTTTTTTTAAACTCAGCAACTTCATCAATATCACTGTTAATTAAGACTCGAGTGATGGTATACAAATTAGAAACAGACAAATGCCCTGTACATAATAATAATTTTTTTAATTAATTTAAACAACTATTTAAATTGAAACAGTAAAGAAAATACATAATATATTTAAAGTAATATGATACCTCCCCATAATTTGTATTTCCCAGCCTGAATGATTATGACCACATTTTTTTCACCTCGATTGCTGCTCTCATACTCCATTATTTGATCCGCATAACCGTCCCACAGTGTCACAAAGATCTGCTTATTGCTGAACATTAAAGGTAGTTAAAAATAAAATCATTATTCTAGAAAACATAACATAAAAAATATAATAGTATCAGGAATAAAAGTGAAGAAAAAATAAATAAATACTTCAAGTCTTCAAGCATAAAGGTGACTTTCTTCTGGTTTTTTCCATTATTAGTTTCCATGTCTACCTCGAAGGGAAAACTTTTGACCACAAAACCAATTACATCTGAGAAAAATATAAATAGTGTCAACAAAATAAATATGTGTTATGTTGTATTATATAGTTTTAATTGTATATGATACCAATTGGACTTTTAAAAAACTTGTTGTCATCTGTTGGATCCTCCATAACAGAATCAAACGGAGTAAAATCAAAATCCCATTCAGAACCAATAGCCTCGTGGCATTCCTCAACAACAGTGTTGTTATTAAGGTTAATCTTCAAACCACCGTGAGCGTATTTGACCTTCTGACGATTCTCACCCAACGAAGGATTTCGAATCGTCAAACAATGCTTTTCTTCTAAAAGATGTTGATATCCAGTTGCGTTTTTAGCTAAAACAAAAGCTTGCATTTTTGTTCCCTGACAAAAAACAACATTATTTTATACAAAAAATACGTACTTTAAGAATTAACTGTATATAATATTAAATTAAAAACAGAAGTCTATGAACGCTTACCTCACTGTCCATGACTATCATATCATAGCAATAAACTTTTCTAGCGTTATTGAAATCAGCTCTTGTCCACAAACGAACAATGCGTATTCTGATGGTGTAGTTATCAACGTTGAGGTCCAAATTATTCAACAGTGTGATTGCAGCTTGTTCCATTTCTTCATAGAATTCACAGGAAAGATTAGTAAAAAAACACAACAAAATATACTAACACATTGTAATAAATAATCAATCAATATCTTATAGAACAGTCAATGGTATTCTTACCTAGGCTTATGAAAAGTGATAGACAATTTTCTGAGTAGAGAAGAATGATTTCAATGTGAAATGTTTAAAGAATATTTATAATAGGTAGGCAATGTTAATTAAAGAAACATTGTATATTATACAAAATTAAAATATCTAAAAAATCAATTATAAAAACCCATGAACATGGAAATATGTCAAAGAATAGTATTTTCTAAAAATACACTCAATCAGTTTACATGTCCATAAATAGGTTAATATGTCAAAGAATATGCTAAATTAAAATGCCACTAACCACCTTATTAAACTCCTTTGAAATTTTAAGTTCCTTCTTTAGCTTTACTTGAAACAGAAGCTTTCCAACATTCTACAACCTTAGCAACACCAAATTCAGCACTGACCTCCTTCTTCGACACGCATCCGGAAACCAACATAACAAAGATGTTCTTGAGCCTTGTATAGCACTACACAACAATATCTATAATATGATATCTCACACATTCAGGCGCATATCGATATAATGTGCAACCATATCTATAATATAATCAATAACTTTATTCTGCTAATTATAGGTCTGTAAACGAAGCAACTGGAAAAAAACCGGGGCATATTCATGTTCGTTAATAAAGAATATCTATCAAGCATAATGGAAACGATACTATAAATTTAATATGTCATATTAACAACTTCTGACAAAAAAAATGTTATCAAATGACGTAGTATAACGTTCTAACATAGGACGATACTGTATAAATAGTATTAAGATACTGTAAACCAACAAATTATCGGTAAATAAAAATTGTTCTGAGAAATAGTAATACATTATGGTTAAACGACAAACATAAAACAAAATAAACTTCAAAATATAATGAAAAAACACAGATGTATAAATAAACAAAAGAATTCTTTATTATCATTTCCATTATGATTAAAAAGTGAAATCAAAATATAACCATGATAAAAATATTAATATTCCTAAGTTGCGTAGGTAATCATCAAGGTAGCACTATTAAAATAATAACGAAGTAGAAAAAGATATCCATTCTCTAAACCAGCTTGGCGCATAAACTTTGTCCAACCTCTAAATGCATATCTAAGCTTTTTGTTACCGGTGGCGAAACGGAGAGCCAAAGTATTTGAAAAGCCATTTCCAGACACAACAGTCATGTATTCTATGTCGGCTAGGTTAACATTCGCAGCAAAATCTTTTGGAAATATCTACATTTAAAAAACATAAACCAATATTAGTATGCAATAAAGTCAACCGTATAAAACTAAAACAGATTAAAAAATTATTAAAAGAAGAAACTTACAAAACGGTTCGTTAAAACCCATTTCAGTTCATAAAAATCACCCACATGTACAGGGGATTCTACTATACCATCTAAAATACCATGCTGTTGAACTTGAATTACTTCTTGTACTCTTAAAGGCTGTTGATGGATACGATGCAAACCATCTTTGTGGAAAACTGAAATACTGAAATCATTATATCCCAATAATTCAAATATAACAAAATCCCCTGTTTCCAGTTGAAGATCATTTGAAATATGTATCCAGTCAACGATACTATAGTTGGTACCAAAACGGCGTACGATGTATACCGTCCAAACCAATTTGTTTTGAAAACGTAATGTGAAACGACAATCCAAGGGATCATTCTTGAAATAATTTTCCATGAAGCCGGATTGAAGTAGCTGAAGAAAAAATATTTAGTAAACATAATGAAACAAAATAATTTAAAAAATACAATACAAATATATAACATATGAGAATAATACCAGATCTTTTGATTCTTTATCCGTCATCACACAATAGAACATATGTACCGTGGTGGCATTTGATATGTTTCAATTTAAATGTTTTTATATCCACTTTTTCAAATACTATCAAATCATTCTGCTCAACAGCAAGCATTATAATAACTGTCACCCAACCTTGAATTATAAAAAACCCCCCCTTGTGTTGGATTCAATAACAACAGACCACTTACAACCACTATCTGTTATTAGATCTACACATCCGATAGGATAATTAGCAACATCTATCAATGAATTATACCCCTTAGGGAATTCCTGAAAACAAATATAACAATATGATTATCACAGAAGGTAAACAATATAAACATATAACTAAGTAAATTTATAACATCTAACAAAATAAAATTGGCAAATAAAGCAGAGTTCCTAACCAACTCAGATTTATACGGATCCGTCATATGAACCAGAAACCCAACATCCATATCTGAAAAGAAAATAAAAATACACACACAAAAATTGTAATTAGAACAATGTTATATTCAAAATAGCAGAACAAAATACAGTTTTATTAAATTTTCTAACTCTGAAACAACATGGTAACATAAATCTGTCTACATAATCAAAAATAGCGATTAGGGTTTATGATGGAATGAATGAACTGTAAAAATAACAAAAGATGAATAACCAGACACAAATAGAAATCAATTACGGTGTCTAAGAACAACAATAAACAGACTAATTACATCAATCAACTGGTAAAAATCTCATATCTAAAATAATTAACAGATCCGTTAACATCAACAACAACATACAAATCATACAACAAAATTGGGGTTTTCTAATAAAAACTAAAAATCACAAACAGAGGTGGAATATACTTACCGATGCTTGTATTTGGATGTCTGATGATGAACAAAAAACAGAGCACGCTTCTTCAGTGATCGATAGAAACATCCGATTAAAAGCAAGATTTTGTATATAGGCGATACAATTGGAAACGGTTCCATAATTTCCTAAAAAAACTTCCGATTATTGAATAAGATTTCAACCTTCCATATATAATCTAAAGAAGGCGGTTCAAGAATTGAAGGAAATTGAAGGAAATAGAGAGGAGAGGAAAATGCCGCCCAAAATCACAATTCTCTGGCCAAAGAGAATAGCCACATCAAAGTCAAATAGTCAACACTATTTTGCTTTAATATAAGAGATAGATTCAATCACATGAATCCTTCCAGTCGACCCATGACCACTCCAGCTACTCTAGACAGCAAGTCCCCAAATCCAAGATATCTAACGACCTGCGAGCATGCAACAAGTGTATCAGACAACGCTGGTGAGTTCATAGTTTTAAGAAAATGTTGGTTACCAAGTGTTTAGTTAATCCATTGAATTTAAATCTGAAAGTAATGTTTAATAATATCTCGATACTGAACAAGACGGCTCCTGATGTATGTTTTGCCCGTTCCCCAGTGCTCCTATCAAAGCACTGGGCCCGACTGGGTCATTAGTTCACACCCGCCCTCTCTCAGGAACGGGGTGAGGGTGCCAAACCTAAGTAGCGCTACCAACTAATACCCCGCTACCACCCACGATAGCAAAAGATGGGACTTAAGAGATAGAGAGTGAGAATATTATCCAACATCCCAGTTTTACCCAAAAGATTTATCCCTCCCTTGGATACCCACTGACTGTCCCAAACCACCGGGATGCATGCTCAAGAGATGAACTCACCTTTGGTTTGCTCGGTAAGATTAAAGTATTCGTTTATCAACAGTCAAACACGCCCTAACATAGTTACCAACAACAATTAGACTATGATCCACATACTTCACGGAGGATCAATTTATGTATTCATCATGCACATATCACACAGCCAAGATACACGTAGTACACATATACAGATCCAATCATACTAGTTAATCCTTCAACCCCAATATTAGCAAGCAATCACTTAACACTATTCTATTAATTGTTGGGTTCGATTCATGATTTATGCATGCTGGGTATTCAATATTAAGTTTTCCAACACATAAGTGTGTAAACCGATCATGTTATGGGTCTACTCAGGATTAATATCACTAGCTATAACCCTTCGACCCAGTTGACATTACCACATCAACCTCCTAATCACAACAGTTCATGGCCCATTACACAAGTTTTAACCCAACCGGCCCAATTATTAAACATGTTCGGCCCACACTCAATTCGGATCCACTACCCTGTGGTGCGGCCCGCTATTTTGCCAGCCCAATTAATCAGTAATTCAACAACATTGTGTGGGCCAATCATAAATAAATTAGTCCAACAAATCTAGCAGTCCATTTAACGAATAACAGCCCAGCTAACATGTTATGCAATCTGTCAAGACATTCATCCCAGATTAGTGTGTGAAGCCTCAATGAATTTAATGTTATTTACTCCAATGAATCGATCCCACACAAATCAACTATCATTCTTAATATTAACAGTAGCCTAATTTCATGCAACTAGCAATCTAAATCACATAACGCAATACCTATATTAAGTGTGCGGCCCAAATGAGTTTACCTAAAGCTGCATATGAATTAATTTGGATCAAGATAGTGGCTGACACACTAGTTACAACCACACATGAGCCTGATGTCATGAATTGATATGATAAAGGAACAAATCACAACATGACCGATTATATTCATTTGATTAATATTATTTGTTTAGCATTCTAATCATCTTCCATTATTGTCGGCCATTAAATCAATGTTTATTAGTAATAAAAAGCTGTGTTTTGAATCAGATTATCATGTGCTTCATTATAGCTTAGTCTACCTTTATTGTTTGCATGGGATTCTCAATCAAATAAAAGAAACAGTTGTGGTCAGTAGCTTTTATATGAGGTCCAATAGAATTTGAAGTATATCAACAATTGCATGTGATAAATGGGTGGTCTTGAACAAATTCAAATTGAAAGTCAAATTACATCATCACAAATTATATTATCACACTTTCACACAATCAAAATAATAAAAGAAGTTTTCGGCACATTCACAAATTAAGGATATGATACTAACCCCAAGACGTAGCACAGAGGAGATTGTTTAGATCGATGCACAGGGAAGAAGCTTTGAGGAGGAGGGGTTGCCGTCCAATGTAAAGGGGATTAGGGTTTGGTTATTTTGTGAACTGTTAACATATAAATCCACGTATAAGTTATTTGTGTGTGCGTGTATATTTACTAATCCAAAATAGTCGGCCCACTACTAACTTTAACCAGCCCATTCTAAGCTTCCTTTGAGCATCACTAGGCCCAAACCCAAGTCAATGTAATTGGGTGTGCGTATGTACTCGGAATGGGCTCCGAGTGGGGTGGGCCAAGGAAAGGAAACAAGTAACTCGTGGCTCAAAAAGGTTGGTTCTCTAAATTAGCTAAACGACACATAACATCGTTTAACGGTTTTCTTGTAGTTAATCAGGCAACACACGTAAACATACTCAATCACGTTACATTTAGCAAATATAATGCAGTTACGTGTGTTTGACAAATTTTATCATTGTAAGGACGTGAAAGGTGAATAATAATAAAACAGGTTTAACGTGACTAAGAAACACTGACCATGAAAGTTCGGGTTGTCACATCATCCCCAACTTGAAAGAAATTTCGTCCCGAAATTTAACAAGTAATCACAGAGAAGTGAAGTGATAAATCAAGATGACTGCGGATTTTCCTCAGGTGCCACATCATCCCCAACTTGAAAGGGAATTTCGTCCCGAAATTCGCCAGTCTCATCAGATCTTGGCTTTGCCGTTTCAAACAGTTGCGGATACTTGAGCTTCATCTGATCTTTGTGTTCTCATGTGAACTCCGGTCCACGTCTTGAGTTCCAGCTAACCCTCAGGATTGGGATTCGGCTATGCTTATGGACCTTGGCTTCCTGGTCCATGTTTTCAGTGGATTCCTCAACAAACCGCAACTTGTCGTTAACCTTATGCTCTAGCGAAGGTATCACAAGTGTTTCATCGGACAAACACTTCTTTAGGTTCGAGACATAAATGACATCGTGATCGTTACCCAATCCATCGGGTAACTCGAGTTTGTAGGTGACGTGACCGATTCTTTCCAAAATTCTGAATAACTCAACGTTACATAAATTAAGCTTGCCACGCTTCCTAAGCGTACCACACCCTCCCAGGGCGAGATTTTCAACATGATACGGTCGCCTAATGTGAGCTCTAAGTGTTTCCTAAGCTTATCAACTTTCCTGACGGCCACTCGCGTCCACCAAACGATTTCCGATCCAAACAATCTTCCCAAGAGTTTCGAATACAAGTCCTGGACCTGCGATTAGGTTGTCACCCACCTTAATTCAACAAGGAGATTAGCGTTACTGTCCATGCAATGCCTCAAACAGAGCTGTCTGAACACTAGAATGGTGACTGCTACGGTAGAACTCAACCAAAGGTAAATGTCTTTCTATTCTTACTAAAGTCAATCACACACATGCTTGCAGCATGTCTTCGAGTGTCAGGATGGTTCGTTTGTTCTGACCATTTGTCCAACGGTGATAAGCAATGTTCATGTCTAGACATGAGTCGAGGGTGTTGCGTATTGCCTGTCATAAATCGAATGTAGTTAAAAATCAGGGGTAACAGGAGTTGGCACCTCATGCCAAAAACCGCCTCTCTCAGAGGAATATTCACAGCTGTGAAGACTTGTCAGTGTCATTGATTGCAATAAAGTGTGCTGGTTGTGTAAGACAATCAACGATCATCCATGTGTTATTGTATCCATTTCGATGCTTCTGGTTGCTGATACTCCACCTTGACTTTCCCATAAGTCAAACATCATTCACATACATTGCCAGGTGGGCCTTCATGCCCGACCACCAGTACAAGGTTTATAGATCCTAATATCTCTTATCGAAACCCAGACGACTAGAATATCGAGGCCGGTGCGCTTTGCTCAACACAAGTTCCCTAAGGTTGCCGTATAATGAGCTCCACATTCATTCCATGAGGTAGCGAATATCATCCGACCCACCAAAGGTTGCTTCTCCATGCCCCGCATGGGTTTAACTTGAAAATCCTCTTCCTTCAGTTCTCCAGTTTGAACAGAGCGAGTCTGATCAGGCGGGTTAGAGTCGATAGTGAGCTGCATAGCCCGTGCTCATTCAAGTGTCACAGTCGTAATCATCCAAAAGTTCCATCCAGCGATGCCATTAACTAATTCAGCTCTTTCAAAACCAGGGTATACGGGAGGCCCTTGTGATCGGTCTAAGTAGTGCATTCGGTACCATCCAAGTAATGCCTCCAATTTTAAATCCAAAGACTACAGCTTCCACCGCAGGTCGTGACTCGTGCAGTTCTTCCTGTAAGTCCATTATGTAAGTCATCACTTTCTCGTGTTGCGTCGGTGTGTAAACATTGCAGAGTTGGGATTCGAAAGCTGAAAAGACGTCCTCCTGTTTTGTCTTTCATGAACATAGCACCCTACTGTGCTAAAGAGATTTAAGCTGTGCGATCTTCGAAAATCTGGGGGTGAATCCGCGATAGAGCCTAGTGTGACCAAGAAATTGCTGCATCCTCGAAGGGATCTTTGGTGTCGATCAGTTTCTAACCAAAACGGGTCTTAGCGAGATCCACGTGTATTCCCACTTTGTTGATTATATGACCAAAAAGGTATCCCTCGTATCCAGAAGTTACATTTATCAAGACTTCGCGCGGTGTGGCTCCTCCTTCATAAGCTCTCAAATAAGATACAAAGCTGCCCATGATGTTCCTTTCTCCTGGAAATGATTCAACATGTCGTCAATAAGCATGGTCGATTCATGTGATCCATACAGCTGCTGGTGTGATGATTAGCTCGAAGGTCTTGGAATACAACGTCGAAATGACTGCACTGCGCTTGGTATACCGTTGCAGGCACATTCTCCCCTTAGACTACCTTCTGACAATAGCTCGTTTGCTATTCAATCCTCGAATGGAAGCTCGACCCCCGCAACTGGTTGTCAGGTTGTCAATATATGGTCGTGGCAAACGGTTCTCAACTGTCGCCTTATTGAGTTCCCAACAATCAGTACACATGTCCAACGATACGGCTTATCTCCCCAGATATAGCTGGGGCTCCCCAAAGCGAACAAAAACTATGTCCAATAAAACTCCTGTCCAACAGTTCCTGTAGATAGTCCTTGCAACCCTCCTGGTGCAAGACGGTATATAGCACGAATAACCAGGGCTGCTCCTGTCGTGAGATCAAACTGAGATTCTGCCTAACAGTGGTGGAAGTAAGTCTGAAAGCTCCCCGGGTAGCACACTGAGGGGAATCATGAACAATTGGTGGATCCTCGATCCTCATTTCCTTAGCCTCAACATCAGTAACGGTTGCTAACGTAGCAGGGTGATCCCTCCGTAGACACTTCTGGGCCTTCATAGTTGATATGGCGCTAACCTTTGCACCACTCTGTTGCTTTAGAACAAATAACGATTCTCCACACAAAATTTTCTCCTCACAAGGTATGTCTGCGCGATTTCTGAATAACCAATCCACACTAACTACTGCATTGTAATCATCAGGGGTAGTAGAAGGAAGGCCGATGTTGAACACTTGTCCCACAAGGTCGAGTTTGCATCCCAACAGGTTCGGCTTCAAGAAGCGTCAGGGTTAAACAGAACAGAGATGAAGCGATCATTTATCAAGAATGTGCAGGCCTCCATGTTGTTATAGTCCTGGCGTCACCCATACCAATCCCAAATGTCCCTCCACAATCACCACTACCGGCGTTGTGGTTATGGTTACGAGGATTCCCAATATTGTCATTATTCCCTTAGTTGTGTGTCGTCTTGAATTATCAACGGCCAATCCATGTCGTAGGCACCTTCATCTCCATACTGTAGGCTACGATTACAAGTACCTCGATGTCGCCGTGACTGTCGCCCCTTATGTCGCTGCTTGTAACGGGATCCTGTGACCTTTCATCAACAAGGTACATCATTCACATTCCGTGTCACGTACTAAGGCACTACTCCCTATGCGGGAAGTTACACATTCCACTCCATAGTCAATTGTCATCGCTCATGTCCTGATGGATTTGTAAGAGTTGACTCCCATAAGTCGCTGTCTAGGGTTAAGGATTCGATTGAAGTCAATTTGCTGGTGTTCATTGCCGGTAATCAGGGTTGTCCAATTACTGAGGTCGGTACAGTACTATGCTCATCCTCTTGTCTATCGATCTGGCAAGTTAATTGAGTAATACATGGTATGTTACGAGAGTGTTGCAGAAGTGATCGCACTTCGGGATCTAAGACGTCAATACATTGAGTTCCAGCAAACGAAGAGAAGTGAGAAAGGTATCGACCAATCATTTGACGCCGTGACATCCAACTCAGGGACGTTCGTACTAGCACCTAACATTCTACACAGTTCGCTAGGCGTTCAGATGAGTGTTCAGGTATCACTCGATAACATAGAGATTCGTAAGAATTCAGAGAGGAGTGAAAAGATCACGTTCAAGTAGGAGGCAATCATTGCTAGGACTCCTATAGATTTGTTATGTTTTCTCACTGATTAAATAACAGAACAGAACCCCTTTTTCACTCGCTAGGCATCCCTGGGACTCACATGCACCCCACATTATTATTATGTGTGCACCCATAATAATATTGTGATTTGCATGCTCATCTCAGCTCTTCCTAACTCATGTCAAATGGTTCCTCAAACTCGAGTAGTAAACAAAGCGCATCATAAAACGTGAGTCATGAATGTTTAGGGAAATACCACCCTATCAATCACATAACACATGCAAGTAATACATGAATTCCTACTATTGTGCTAAACGTGCAATCACATGCAATATGTAAGTGTTCACTAGTTATGCAGTACAATAAGTAAACGAGAGATGAACCTTGCTATCGGGAGCTGAGTGTCATGGTCGTATTCTTGTTTTCAAAACTGTTCGGTTATAGTCTGGTTTTATAAATATCGCTTTAAAACCAAGTTCACTATAACCAGTGGCTCTGATACCAAACTGTCACACCCCCAAAATACCACCTACGGAATGTCCCTGTTAGGCGTGTGACGTACCAACAACGAGCCACCAATTACATGGAACCCATTCAAGTTTATAAATAAAATCCCCAATTATTAATGAAAAAATGTCATCAAGTTTAAATGAAAACCAACATGTGCTTCATTATAGATTAGTCTACCTTTATTGTTTGCATGGGATTCTCGATCAAATAAAAGAAACAGTTGTGGTCAGTAGCTTTTATATGAGGTCCAATAGAATTTGAAGTATATCAATAATTGCATGTGATAAATGGGAGGTCTTGAAAAAAATTCAAATTGAAAGTCAAATTACATCATCACGAATTATATTATCACACTTTCACACAATCAAAATAATAAAAGAAGTTTTCGGCACATTCACAAATTAAGGATATGATACTAACCCCAAGACGTAGCACAGAGGAGATTGTTTAGATCGATGTACAGGGAAGAAGCTTTGAGGAGGAGGGGTTGCCGTCCAATGTAAAGGGGATTAGGGTTTGGTTATTTTGTGAATTGTTAACATATTAATCCATGTATAAGTTATTTGTGTGTGCGTGTATATTTACTAATCCAAAATAGTAGGCCCACTACTAACTTTAACCGGCCCATTCTAAGCTTCCTTTGAGCATCACTAGGCCCAAACCTAAGTCAAAGTATTTGAGTGGGGTGGGTCGAGGAAAGAAAACAAGTAACTCGTGGCCCAAAAAGGTTGGTTCTCTAAATTAGCTAAACGACACATAACAGCGTTTAACGGTTTTCTTGTAGTTAATCAGGCAACACACGTAAACATACTCAATCACGTTACATTTAGCAAATATAATGCAGTTACGTGTGTTTGACAAATTTTATCATTGTAAGGACGTGAAAGAGGAATAATAATAAAACAGGTTTAACGTGACTAAGCAACACTGACCATGAAAGTTCGGGTTGTCACATCATCCCAACTTGAAAGAAATTTCGTCCCGAAATTTGACAAGTAATCACAGAG
>JARYGA010053124.1:0-49186 GCA_030545235.1 Helianthus tuberosus | reverse complement strand
CTGAATGCGATCAAGTCAAAGTTATTATCCGTAGGGTACCATAGACCGGTGTCAGGGTAACCCTTCAAATAACGAAAAATCCTTTTTACAGCTGCAAGATGTGAGGCCTTCGGGTTCACTTGATATCTGGCAAGCAGGCATGTTGGGTACATGATATCTGGTCTTGATGCTGTGAGGTACATAAGAGATCCGATCATCGCGCGATAGTATGAGGGGCTAACATCTTGACCCTTCAAGTCTGGAGTAATTCCGTGATTTTGCGGCAATGGGGTACCGATGGGCGTTGCAACAGACATCTGGAACCGGCTCAAGATGTCACCAACATATTTAGTCTGATGGATGAATATCCCAGACTCAGTTTGTTGTACTTGTAGGCCCAAAAAGAAAGTCATTTCCCCCATAGCACTCATCTCGAATTTATCCTGCATAATGCGCTCGAAATTCCTACACAAAACATCATTAGTAGAACCAAAAATAATATCATCAACGTATACCTGTACCAGTAGAAGATCTCCATCTTGTTCTTTGACGAAAAGAGTATAATCGATAAGACCTCTTCGAAATCCATTCTCCAGCAGATAATTAGATAAGGTTGCGTACCAAGCTCGCGGTGCTTGATGAAGACCATAGAGAGCTTTGTTGAGCAACCAAACCCGATCGGGATGGATAGGATCTTCAAAACCTGGAGGCTGTTCGACGTACACCTCTTCTTCAACCACACCATGTAAGAATGCACTTTTCACGTCCATCTGGTATACCTTGAAACCTTTGAATGAGGCATAAGCCAGAAAGATCCGAATTGCTTCTAGACGTGCAACAGGTGCATACACTTCGTTGTAGTCGATCCCTTCTATCTGACGAAAACCTTGAACGACTAGCCTTGCTTTGTTTCGAATAACGATTCCACGGTCATCCTTTTTGCATTTAAACACCCAACGGGTACCAATCTTCTTGTAACCAGCAGGTTTCTCTATGAGTTTCCAGACACCAAGCTTTTGGAATTGTTGCAGTTCTTCCTGCATCACTTCAACCCATGAGTTATCTTTCAAAGCTTCTTTCCAAGTTCTTGGCTCTTCCTGTGAGACATAACACGCGAAAGACCAATCGTTTTGTTGACCAGATTCTCGGATAGCTGTATACAAGCCTGCATTGTTGTTGTTTCGCAACATGTTTCTTGTTTGAACGCCACTTTGTACATTTCCGATGATGTTTTGTTGAGGATGGGTATTGTGAATCCTTGTTTCTGGATTATCTTGAACTTGAATGTTTGTACCCAGATTGTTGAGATTGAGATCAACAACTAATTCAATGCCCGGAATTGACGAAGAGGATGATGCAGTAGCTTCAGCTGTTCCAGGGACGCCCACTGGAGGAGTACCCTCTGAAATACCATGAACTGCTGTAATTGGAGCTTCTTGATCTGCATCTAGAAATTCATCATCCTCTGAAGATTCGTTCAATTCGGTAGCATCGTGAAAATCCTCATTGTCGAGAGCATTGTTGTTCACTGAAGATGGTTCTTGATTGACAATAATGGGACGAACCAACGGTGAATCTGTTGCATTGTCACTCTCGAGAAACATCCTTGCTGCAGCATTTTCTTCAACTGCTTCAACATTGATCGACTTGAAAAAGTCATCGTACTCAAACATCCAAGGCTGACCAGGATTTTTGACTGGTAAAGTGTGCCTTTGTACTCTGACTTCAGACCATTCCTCGACCCTTTTAGTCTCTAGATTCCAGACTCTTAAGTTTAGGGTGGAATATCCAAGAAAGTATCCCTCAATGGCTCTTGCCCCAAACTTTCCATTAAGATCGATCATTGTGCACGGAGCTCCAAACGGTTCAAGATATGACAAATCTGGTTTCCGTTTGTTAATAAGCTCGAAGCAGGTCTTGTTGTGCCTTTTGACTGTAAGGACTCGGTTCAACGTATAACATGCAGAGGCCGCAGCTTCAGTCCAAAATGGAATCGGCAATTGTGACTCTACCAACATAGTCCTAGCAGTCTCGATCAATGTGCGGTTCTTACGTTCAGCGACGCCATTCTGTTGAGGAGTATAAGCTGCACTAAATTCGTGAAGAATACCTTTTGAAGTGCAAAACTCCGCCATAGCGTGATTTTTGAATTCAGTACCATTGTCGCTACGTATCCGCCTAACCTTCAACTTGTACAGATTCTCAATCTGAATGATCAAGTTTTTGATAATACCGAAGGTTTCACTCTTATGTGCCATGAACGCCACCCAAGAAAATCTTGAATAACCATCAGTTATCACAAGGCAGTATGAATCATTCCTAATACTTTTGTGCTTGACAGGACCGAACAAATCCATGTGCAAACGTTCAAGAGGAACAGCAACCGTGTTGATTTTCTTTGTAGGGTGTCGCTTCTTCGTTTGTTTTCCTTTCTGGCACGAGACACAGATGTCTTGAAGATGAAATTTTTTAAGAGGAACACCATTCACCAGTTCATTTGACACCAAATGATTCATTTTGCGTAAGTGAATGTGACCCATTCGTCTGTGCCAAGAGATTGAGTCTTTTTCTGTGGCTTTGGAAACGAAACAAGTTGCTTGTGCAGACGTAGTAATAGCTTGGCTCATATCAAGGACATACAGATCATTTATCCTTGGAGCCGACAAGAGAATCCATTCTTTTGGAATTTTGAAGCCAGGTTTCAGCACATAACATCCATTTGCATCAAAGTGTACTGAGAACTGCTTATCACAAATTTGAGAAACACTAAGAAGATTGTGATCAAGTTGTTGTACGAAGTTGATCTTATCAAAGCTAACAACCCCGTTAGAAATCATTCCTTCACCCGTAATATATCCGCCCTTATCTCCAGCAAAAGCAACATAACCTCCTCTAATAGATTTGACGTCGTAGAGAAGCTTCATGTCGCCTGTCATGTGCCTGGATGCCCCACTATCAACAATCCAATGACTACTGATAGTTCCTCCTGGAACACCCTGCACATGAACTCACACAATTAGTTGGAGATGGGGACCCAAGCCATTGTGGTCTTGGGTCTTCCATTTTCATCAATAACAATAACTTCTATTCTTTGATGATTTGAGAATTGTGATGGTCCCCCTGAATTTTTAACCGTTTTAGGTTTCCAGGTCTGTTTTGGTTTACCAGTGTCATTCTTTAAAATTTTAACTTCATGGTTATCAGAAGTTTTTGAATTTTCTGGTTTGACAGAAACAGATGGTTTGTTAACCACATCGGTTTTAATTGCCTTTTCAATTTTCTTGACCTGTTGGCGTTTCTGTTTCTTTTCCCTTTCTTTTACAAGGCGGGGATCTTGTTTTACAGAAACAGATCGTTTGCGGTCAGTTTTGTCACGGGGATCATCCTCTTTGGCTTTTAATTTATGAAGATACGGGCAATTTCGAATGATATGCCCAATTGTACCACATTCAAAACATGATCTTCGTTCAACAAACCCCGAAGTATCATGTGATCGTCTTGCCGATGATGAACTTTGTGATCCCGAGGTACTAGGTTTTGAACTATTTGGTTCATTCCTTTTCATCACAGTTGCTTTCTTGACAAAATCTAAGTTAGATTGATTCTCAAACGTAGCAATTTTGTCCGTTCCCTTAGATTTCACAAAGTTCACATTCTTCTTCTTCTTTTGATTCGGCTTCTTTTGAGTTTGAGTCGGTGCTTTTACTTTTAGCTTAGTATGATTTAGCTGTTTTTGCACTGTTGGTAATTTTTGATTGCCAAATTGTTTTCGAACTTCGGCCTTTGGAATCGGAGCACACTGTGTTACTGTAACATGTGGTCCTGTCTTTCCCAAAAACTTACTTGTTGAATTTTCAAAGACTTTACTGATTAATGATTGATTAACATTCTTAATAGGAAAATCTTTGTCTGAATAAACTTTATCATCACCAACAAGAGTGTACAGCAAATCCACACTCTCCGACTCTTGTGCAGACACAGGCTCGATTGCAACAGTCTTAGCAGGTTTTGCAGGAGGATCACACAGAATATGATTCTCAAGAGGTATGTCCTCTTCTTTTATCACTGCATCAGACTTTGCTGAATCAGTATCATCAGATTCATCATCAGAAGAATCAAAATCCTCACTGTATATCACAACTGGAGGAACCTGATTCGGTTCAGCAGAAGACACACATGTATCTGCTGACACATCTGAATCTGTTGATACTTCTTTCTTGTATCCCAGTCCTGCTGCAAATTCCTTAACATCAAGAGGAACAGATGGTTCAAAGAAAGTTATGTTCTCCTCGTCAGGCATGGCATCATAATTGTTTCTCACGGGTGGTGGACATTTCTTGTAGCCTATGCATGTGACATCCCGTTTCTCTTTCTGTACATCAATGATGTGATCCAACACATAGCTAGAACTCAAATAACTGTCTAACTTGAGTCGGATCGCCTCACTTTCAGTTTTAACACAAGCCATTTCCTTTTGCATTACCTCAAGACGAGTTATATACAAATTAATGTCAGTTTGTTTTCTGGAAACCATTTTAGTTAACTCGGTTTTATCTTTCTTTAATTTTTCAATTACCGATTTAAACTCCTTTTCATGGTTTTCATAAAACATGTTGGCTTCTGTGCACTTAGAAAGATCCACGGTTAATTTCTGATTGTGGATAAATGTCACATCATATTTCTCCTGCAAAGCCTCGTGTTTGCTTTGCAATTCACACCACTTATCATTCAATGAAACATGTTTGTCTTGCAAGTCAAACAAACTAGCTTGTACAGCATCATGTTTGCCTTGCAACTCAGACATGTTTGCTTCTAAATCAGCACATTTAACACGCAAACTATCACAATTATCACAGCTAACAGAAGTGGGTTCATCGACACATACCTGACTTGATGAACTGTCGACATTAGCCATAAAGGCTGAATGGAGAGAAGACGAAGAATAAGCAGCTTGATCCACCAAAATAGATCTTCTTTGAGTTTCTGCTGCAGCTTCTCCCAAAAGCTCATCAATATTAGCATCGACTGACGCACTTGATGTCTCATCCACATGATCATCGCCTGAACTCGAGGATTCTTCATCTGAACTTCTACTATAACCAGAAGAGTCTTCATCCTCAGAAGAGTCACCACCATTGGCGGAAGATTCTCCACCACTGGCGTGATTTAAATCCTTGACAATTTCAGCAAAACAAGCTGTTCCATCTGGAGCATCATTTCCCAACTGGATTGACCAATCACATCCTTCATCTACTTGAACCACAAGTGCCTGGTTGGCATTTGATGGTCCTGCTTGAGTCTGGTTGTTGACAGGTACCAACGTACGAACATTGTTCCTGTTCTGGTTCTGCTGGTTGCCTTGACCTCTGAAAGGATTCTGATTCCCATGTTGAGATGGCCTCGTACATTCACGCTTGAAATGACCACGTTCCCCACAATTGAAACACTTAACAGCTTGCTTATCAAACCCATACTTGGTGTCTTTCTTGCTTTCCAAGCTGGTTCTGCCCGTTCTTTCCATGAAATCCTTTGCTCGCCTAACAGCACTGGCAAAGGCCCATTTGATGTCCATCATCTCCATCTCCTCTTTATCTATCTGCTGATAGTCTTCTTGTGTCAGATTAATGTTACCAATCTGACCTTCAACTAATCCACAGTATGCGCTCACCAAAGTGTTTAGCAGCTCCATGTGTTCCTTGGCTACTTCCACACTGACTTTAGAAAAGCTTGAGGTGTCGAGCTGTACTGTATTTGGCTTTGATTGTTGACCAGCAGATGATGTGCTTCCATAACACGCTTGCTATTGAGGAGGAGGAAGTGGATTCCCATACATGTCTGTTGGTCCGGTAGATTGAGCAGGTAATGGATTTCCAAACATATCAGTTGCTTCGGTAGATCGAACAGGTAAAGAATTTCCGAACATATCAGTTGCTCTGATAGTTCGTTGGCTTTGCTGTTGTGGTGCTGGTTGAGAAACTGGTTCAATCGGATTTCCAAACATGTCTGTTTTTGGAGGGACCGGAACTTGGATAGTATTGCCAAACATGTCAGTGTGAGACACAAACGCTGTTTGAAGTGGAGCATGTGAAGAAGGTTTTGTAGAAGTGCTAGAAGTTCCATAATACATTTCAGGATTTTGTGGCATTGGAACTCTTTTTGCCTTGAGAGTTTCTTCCTGATTCTTGTTTTCAAGGATTTGAACAAAGTCATTGTAGCTTGTTGTAGCTAAAGTGCCATTGTACTTCATGATTTCCAAGAAAGTATTCCATTGAGGTGGCAACGTGTTGATGCAGATTTTGTGTCCGATGCTTGTCGAATAGATTAGTTATTATTTTACGCTGAATTTGTAATAGTTAGTGAAACGGTCTATCGAACGTGTATAGACCCGCTCGTTTGAAGTGGTCAAACGAGAGGGTTATTCGTTTGACCGTGTGTGTGGTTGCAAGACAAATTATGGTTGTTTAATGTTGGTGTCGAAGGATAAGGCATCGAAGGATTGTGTATCCTTCGATGAGCTCGAAAGATATCCATCGAAGGTTGAAGATGGACCTCGAAGGATATGTCATCCTTCGAGGTATATGTGTATCTTTCGAAAGCTGAATGGTCGACAGATGATCTATCGACCAGTCAGTTTGATCCTTCGACCATACAACCTGTGTTTGGTATAAATACCAACACTTTGTCATTTGCAACACAAGAGTGAGAGCACAAGTGTGTGCAAGAGAGTGAGTGGAGGTTTGAGACCTCACCGGGAGAAATCACCACTTGATTTCTCCCTGGATGTATACTTCTTTGGTATTAGTTCGGTTTCCATGTAATCGGGCCGACTTGTAATGTTATACTACCGGATTAATACAAAGTTGTTTGTTTATCATCTCTTATCTCTTCCGTCTTTGAACAAAACCATAAGAATCACGGTTTCGTTCCCCAAACCCGGTCCTACAATTGGTATCAGAGCCATGGTGCCCGATTTAGTAAAACTAACCGTTTACTAAGTCACATGTGCTCTAGATCTGTGATTTTTGTGCGTTTTTGTTCAAGATGTAAAAATGGTGAAAATGAGAAAAACTCAGATCTGAACCCGAATATTCAGATCTGTGATAAAACGAGTGTTGGGTTTTATGTTTTTCTCCTAAAAGTTCAAGTTTTCTTCATCAAAATTCGTGTACAAATGTTTTCATCAAATCTGCAAATTTTACACAGTAGCTGTGTTCTTGAAGTTCTTGATATCTTCATACTTCGAAGGATATCTTCATACTTCGAAGGATCAGTTATCTGTTCGAAAGGTCATCTGTTTGAATCGAAGGATCACATTTCCCCTCAACAACTTCGACAGATACTTTTATTCCTAAACTACTTCGAAAGGTCAGCTTCATTTTGTTTTTCGAAGGGTCACCATTACCAGTCAACAATTTCGAAAGGTCAACTTGATGTCTTCGAAGGATCCTAGTCTTCAACAACCAACAACTGTTTTCGAAGGATCCTAGTCTTCGAAGGGTCAACAATTTCGAAAGGTCAACTGTTTTGTCTCGAAAGATCCTAGTCTTCAACAACCAACAACTTCGAAAGTTAAACTCATATGTTCGAAAGATCTGTGTTTGTCTTTCGTTTGATCCAGTTCTCGAAGGACACCATTTGTGAATGGCGGCTGAGCATGACAGATCAGATGTTCGAAGGATGATGGTGGCTGCTTCTTTGTGTATCGCAGAGGAGAGAGAAAGAAGGGATGTCGGCTGGTGATGTTTTGAAAATAGGGTTGTTGACTTTTGGGTGAATAAAATACAATCTATGGGCTGTGAATGCACATCAGAAATTTTATATGGGCTTGTGTTTTTGGTAAAAGAATTGGGCTAAAGACAAATTTGTTGCCATCATATGAAGTGGTCTGTGAATGCATATTGGTCTTTGGATTTTTATTTGTGGCCCACTAGCAATTTACTAGCAACCATTATCATTATGGGCTCACATGATGGTTTCTACAAATTACTAGTGGGAGTGGGGTCGGGTATTTGCGGAGTTGATTTGAATCGCGCTCCTAATATCAAGGTCAAAATTCGTATGGGTTTTGGGAGCGCGCGGGATGATTCGGAATGATGAAAACAAGAGATGATGAAAACTTGATTTTTGAAAAATGTGGGGTAGTCACGGTTACCGATGAAAATGTCAAAAATGGTGACGCGACTATTATGGGCCAAAAACGAAAACGTATGTTCACTTCCGCACGTCGATTGTTTATGAGTGTTATCGGTTATTCGAAAATGTTCGAAAGCATTTTGTTATTTGTCATATTCTCGCATTTGAAGACGAACGTATGAACCTTGAACGCCAACACCGGTCCTAACGAGTTCACAAAGTCTTTGGAGGGATACAAGTCGGATCCGATGGGGTACTAGGCGATATTGCTTTATCAACTAGAATATGCAACGAAGAAATCCTTTTTGTTTATTGTCATATTCTCGCATTTGGTAACGAATGAATGAACCTAGAATGTCAACACCGGTCCTAACGAGTTCACAAAGTCTTTGGAGGGATACAAGTCGGATCCTACGGGGTACTAGGGGACGGTCTTATTCAACTAGCATATGCAAAGAAGAAATTCGTTTTCGTGATTTTTCGAAAAACCAAGAACATTCAACGGAGATTGATGACAGTTCCGCTTAGTGGAGGGAATTGGTGAACATTTGACGACAGTTTCTTTGAAGTGGAAAGAATCTGTTAAGGTTTAGAGATTTTACCAAAGAAATGGGGGGATAAAAATTGAATTTCTTCGGTAAATTTCTAAACGCAATCACAGGTGGTAGAGTTTGTGATTTTCTGGTGATACAAACGGTTCGGCGTGGAATGTTTTGCACAGACACATATTTGAGAATTTTAATTAATTCTCCAGCCAGCGTGAAGGGTTTTGCACGGAAACATACAGGTATCTAAAGTCTACAGTAGTTACAAAAGCGCTGTTCACTGAAGACCTGGGGAATCTTTATGGAAGCTGATAGTTCAAGGCTGAAGACCTGCAGGATTCGGTTTTGGGTTTGATGTTTCTTTGGGATTTTACAGGGATCTGGGGGTAACTCAATTCGTTGAGTTTGCAAACGATGTACTTGGTCAAGCTGACTTCCTGAGTACTGATGCTGAAGATCCGTAGTGCATTACGTGGTCAACTTCACAAAGGCGAGACAATGAGATCTGGATGTAGTTCAACTAAGCATGCTGGTTGAGCTTGCAAGGGATACACTTGGTCTAGCTGACTTTCCTGAGTGTTGATGCTGAAGATTAAAGTGCATTACTTGGTCGATTCCACAAAGACGGTTTACAGAAGACAGTTCACCAGAAATCTCTATCAATGTAGTATGCTTGTATGAAACAGAGTTCTTATGACAAGATCAAGACTTGATGCAGTTCTTAAAGATTGGAACCCTTATTAAATGCCGGTTGGAGTATTGGAAGATCAGCGGAAGATCGGTCAATTGAGGAAATTGCACAACACTCAACACGGATACGCGTACTTTAAGGGGGAAATATTTTACAAGGAGCATCAAGATACTACTTACCTGGATCATCAGTCAAGGGGGAATTTGTTAACACAGAGAAGATGAATACTTGACTGAAGATCGATTGCAGTTGCATTTTCAGCATTCGACAGCAACGGACAAGGGGGAATTTGTTGATGCAGATTTTGTGTCCGATGCTTGTCGAATAGATTAGTTATTATTTTACGCTGAATTTGTAATAGTTAGTGAAACGGTCTATCGAACGTGTATAGACCCGCTCGTTTGAAGTGGTCAAACGAGAGGGTTATTCGTTTGACCGTGTGTGTGGTTGCAAGACAAATTATGGTTGTTTAATGTTGGTGTCGAAGGATAAGGCATCGAAGGATTGTGTATCCTTCGATGAGCTCGAAAGATATCCATCGAAGGTTGAAGATGGACCTCGAAGGATATGTCATCCTTCGAGGTATATGTGTATCTTTCGAAAGCTGAATGGTCGACAGATGATCTATCGACCAGTCAGTTTGATCCTTCGACCATACAACCTGTGTTTGGTATAAATACCAACACTTTGTCATTTGCAACACAAGAGTGAGAGCACAAGTGTGTGCAAGAGAGTGAGTGGAGGTTTGAGACCTCACCGGGAGAAATCACCACTTGATTTCTCCCTGGATGTATACTTCTTTGGTATTAGTTCGGTTTCCATGTAATCGGGCCGACTTGTAATGTTATACTACCGGATTAATACAAAGTTGTTTGTTTATCATCTCTTATCTCTTCCGTCTTTGAACAAAACCATAAGAATCACGGTTTCGTTCCCCAAACCCGGTCCTACACAACGCATCTGCAAACTTTTTCACAATCTCTGCTTGAGGTGTAACGACCTCAAAATTTGACAATTCAGTCAGCAAATGATTAAATCGACTTGTCAAATCTCCTAAAGATTCATTCTCCATACAAGTAAAACCACCAAACTCTTTCTTTAGCAGTTCTTTTCTCAATTGACGTGTCGCTTCATTTCCTACGCCCCTTGTCTTCAATGCATCCCACAACCTCTTAGTCGTCTTGTAACTGACAAATTGATGATAAATGTCTTTACTTAACGCCTGAGTAAGAATGGCATATGCCTTCTTTTCCAAATCATAGACTTTCTTCTGATCTTCTGTAAGATCTGCAAATGTAGCAGCAGATGATGCGGCAACCTCTATTGTTTGATCGAAATCTGTGATGAACCGCAACCACAACTCTGTATTTTGACCAAGAACGTATGTATGAAATCTGTCAATCCATCCTGGATATTCATATAAGTGCATCAACTTCGGAGGCCGATTCAAACTTCCCGTTTCACTCTCGCTTAAGAGAATGCTTTGAATACTTGGAGTTTGATTTGATACGAATGCCCATTGACCAGTATTAGCTTGAGAAGACACCGGTGCGGGAGACGGAGTACCAAAATACATATCTGTATTAACCGGCCTATTCCATCTTGGATTCATTTTTGATCAAGAATAATAATACCTGAAAATCACAACTTGTTAAACATAAACAGACTAAGGATCGAAAGATCAACACTTGATCGAAGGATCAACAGTTGTTCGAAGGATCAACAGTATTCGAAAGATTACTGTTGAGATTCAAACAAAGATTTCGAAAGACTCTCCAATCGAAGGATCCTTGTCTTTCGAAAAAGAGCTGTGATTTCGAAAGACTCTCCAATCGAAGGATCCTTGTCTTTCGAAAAAGAACTGTAGACCGAAAGATGTATGTTTCGAAAAGATTCCTTGAATCGAAGGATAAGTCACAGACTTCGAAGGATGCTCGAAAGATGATAATCTGTCGAACTTCCTTTGATCGAAAGATGATCTTTCGACTTCGAAGGATATCTTTCGAACTCCACTAACACAGTTGACGTGAGAAGTGACAGGTTGGTGAAAAAGGTGATGGGTTGGTGAGATCTTTCGCAGAAAGTATGGTTCAGACCATCATTTTCTGCAAAAGCAGATTTGAACACATAAAATATTATGAAAAATCGAAGGTTCGAATCCAGAAACCGGTCACCGGAGAAGCCGGAATTTTGGCCGGAAATCACCAAAGTTCTTAAAAACAATTTTTATCTTACCCAACCCGTCCTTTAACACATGCAGAAGTTTAGAACACGTTTTTAACGTCTGAAAAGCGAGAAAAACAGTAAAAACGGGAGCTAAAACAGAAGAGTTTTTGTCCAAAAACACTCCAAAGCTTGTATAAAACCCGGTTTTTAACAAGGAAAAGAGCCACGGCTCTGATACCACTTGTAGGTCCCTCTCGGAGGTTGAGGTTTAACCTATTCCTTGTTATATCTAACACACTAGCGAGTGCGGAATCCAAGCTAGCATGCAAACCGAGAAAGAACAAGCACAAACACAAGACACACAAGACTTCACCGATTAACACCACTTGTATTAAACGTATGAAAGGTTCGGTTACAAGCTCAATGTTTACAAATCTGTTTTGCAAACTCTCTAAGTGCGTGTGTGTTCTGAACAGAATGCTCTCCCTTCTCTGAAGTGTAAGTGTCTAACAATTGAAGCTCTCTCTCCTGAAATGAACACACTACATGGGTATTTATACCCGTAACACAGCAGGGTCTGGTCGAAGGATCAGATAGATGATCGAAGGATCATCTATCGACCAGAAACCTGTCGAAGGATCAACATGTACCTCGAAGGATGACATCTTTCGAGGTCCATCAATCGAAGGTTATCTTTCGAGCACATCGAAGGATCCAACCAATCCTTCGATGACACATCCTTCGACCCAGCCATCTTTCAAACCATTGTTCTAACTGTTTGACCGAGTCAAACCGGAGGATGGTTGACTTGGTCAAACTTACAGGACTACCAAAGACATCGTTTTGTATCGTTACAAAATACAGACAAAGTACAGACACAAGTGCACCAACAGTCATTTCACATCAAACTAACAGAATAAGTGGATGTGGTTAGTGGGGGTGGGTCTAATGAACGAAAAACGAAAGGGCGTTACTATGATGGTTATTTTCAACAAGCCACAAACGTAACTAGCACCTTTTCAAATTCTATTGAAACCCGACGGAAGGGCGTTAAATTTTTTTATCCTAGTCAAAATTCATTTTATACCATGAGACAGTGAGTGTTATATGAGTAAAAAGCATCAAGACTATGGTTCATAAAAATCATAAGGAATATGTTTGGTAAGATGGGTGATACACATGAAATAAAAAAAACGTAAAATTAAGCACCAAAGAAATATATAGTAAGTTATAGATCCACAAATCGGCTGAAAATATAATTGAACGTCCTTAAATTGCTATAGATCTAAAGGGTAGCTTAGAATGAATACAGAATTTAATCAATTAACAGTTACCTGAAACCAGATCGCTCTTCAACACCCTGGATGATGATACCGAAATCCTCTGAACAGGCAACGATCGTTCTTCAACATCCTGCATGATGAAAAAATCCAAAGACTGAAATAAAACCAGAACTAGTTTCTGATCATAACGACTCGGAAAAAGTTGAGAAGAATAATGATGAAAAGAATTTATGATTAAATATCACTCACTGATGATTTTGTGATATCAGGAGGCCTGATTTCGTCAATACCAGAAGATAGAGCAGTGGCCATCTTATCTGCGGCTGCAGTTCGATCTGTGGAATGTTGTAACTCTGAAAAACGAATAACAGGTTAGGGTTTATATAGTCAGTTTAACCTAGAAAGAGTTAAAATTCTTTATCATTCTAGTCCCTCCTTTACTCCCAATTGTTTATTTTTCCACTAACTCTCTTTATGCAGGTGACTAAAATATATACTGAATTCAGTATTACGTGCAAAAGGAATCCACATAATCATAAAAAAAAAAAAAAAAAAAAAAAAAAAAAACCAAACCGGTAAGCTAGCATGCCATCGCCATAAAATATCCAACATGAAAATAGCTATTTACCAAGTGATATGTAAAACCTACCATGCTATGTATGTAAAAATCAATGAGATAAACCTTCTAGATCTTCATAGAACAAGCAATTCCGACTTCCCTATAAGCCACATTGTCCTGGAGATGTCTAAAATCCGATCTCATATGATTACGGAGTTTAGAGGAGAATACCTTTATTGATGATAATTCAATTGCAAGAAATTCTCCTTTGTGGTGTAGGTGCGAATGAGCCTCAAACATTAATAAAAAAACATTGTCAAGATAACCACAATTGCAGTACTTTTTTCTTACCATTTGAGGGTATTACTAGATAACCATTTATATATAAAGACAATTGAATTTGAAAAAGAAGGCGGTTAGCAGTAAAAGAAATGTGCAACATAAGAAAAAAAAAAGAACAAAATCTAGTCTACAATGGAAGTTTCCACAATGAGTTATTTTTAGAATCAGAAAGCCATGTGAGAAAATACGTAAGTTATTGTAGATACATGTGCTCCGAATATTAAACTACCATGTTTTTTGTATTAGATGTAAAGAGGGAGTGATGTTCCATATTGCATGCAAATTATACCTCAATATGTGTTGTTAGTGGTAAATGCATATAGAAACATTTCACTTTGGTACATTTGTATGTGTTAGATAGTGTTTGAAGGTTACATTGAGATGTCGGAGTTTTTGTGCTACAAATGATTGGGTTTTAGAACATGTTGAAGTAGAATCAAGGAAAACAACAATGCACACCATGTGATGTAGTTGATCTTAATGTTTATTGATGTTTTTATAAATCATATATTTTTGTATATATATGCTACAATATTGACAACAAGAAGTAATCCTTTTATATTTATTGAACTAATTTTAAGGGTCGTTTTATTAAAATTTTCAAGATTTGTCATCTAAGTTTTAGATACGGACCCTATGATCCTTAAGCACATTTATTTGTTGTTTAATTTTCACAAGAATAATTCATTTAAAACTAGTTGCGTCACAATTATTTGTTCTGACCTATTTGTTTGCGTTGCAATTTTCTTCCATGAACATTCAAGTGGACACACAAAACCAAAGTATAAATGCTACTATGCTAACAAGATAAATAGAAAAGTGTAAGCCAAGTTCTCTTACATGTCTCTTTCATGATCTTTTTTTTGTGATTTATGTCGAGATGTATTTCTTTTAATATATATAAGAGAGTTCAGTATTACACAACCAAATGTTTTTATGCATTTGGCTCATCCGTGCTAAAGTAGGTCCATTCATACAAATGAGATGATTTTGAACAGATAAGGTACGTTCGTGCGAATGAAGTCTCCTTCGTGCGAACGTAGTTCCTTTGTGCGAAGATGATCTCGTCCGTTCGAACGAACGCTGCTGATTCAATTTTCCGATCCAAAATCTTTATTTTTGCGAATTTCATGATGATTCTTTCACATACATGGTCGAAATTCATTTCTAAACAATCCTATGGTCTCAATTTTAATTTTTGTCCCTGAATTGACCATTTATTTGATGTTTTACGTCTAAAACCCATAAAAACCCATAATTCATTAGCGTAGGTGATTCAATCAACTGTTAGATCGATTGCATCATCAGTACCGTAGCTCTGATACCAATTAGTTCAGGATCTGGCGGGTTTAGATGGAAGTTTGGGTAGAAAAGAACTAATTCGGTAGAATATTATTATGAACGGAGTATAAGCAGAAAGTCGAATGATTCATTCATACCGAAAGAGTATACATCTTTTTACAAGACGGAGGAAATTTATCTAGCATTTCCCCTCCGTGAACTCCAAAACTTGATAATTTCAAACACATGAACCTATTTATAGTGGTGATGAGACGAGTGTCCAGACAAAAATTGGTGATTAAATTCTTTTTTGAGATTTTAATGTCAAATACGAGCTGTTTGGGGACACCATTGGGGGCTTCAGAGAATAGATTTGATGATGCGATCACAGAGTAGCGAAGATAATGCGGTAGTCATGATACCTATGCAAAATGTTTATCATCTGGGTTAAGTAACTATTAATGGGCCAACAAGAAAAATCCGCAGTTGGTGAAAAAAGGACTTTTGTGGAACAAAATGTCATATTAGAGTTTTTCAGAGATAAGAGAGAACTGAATTGCCAAATTTGAGCGGGAATTTAGTGATGAGATTAGAGGTCAGAATTTGCAAAAAAGGAAGGGGAATAAAAATTTCATTAGAATATATTGAAATTACGGCATTTTTGAAAACAGTTTTCGGGTGGTTCCGACTTCGGATTGTCCAGGGTTGCATAGGATCTGGTTTCGTTAGTTCATGATCATAGGAAGTTCAGATTCTATAGATCATGGTCAGATTGATGTCTTAGGGTTTGAGTCCCGAGTCTTCGTCAAGCCGGTCAGCAGGATTGGTGTCAGGAGATGCATCTGTCAATATTTAAAAGATATCACAGCTTTGTGATAGTCTAAAGTGTTAGAATGGTTAATCTTCGAGTAGAGGAATTGTTTTTCGAACTAACCGCAGGGGAATGATGATGTTTGTTGATTAACTAGCAATAAGCACCAGATCTATCACCTGTCTTAGCATATTCCTACAATTGTAGTTCATTTGACGATCATTTTAATTGTAACATTGTTTTTTCTCCTCCTCTAGTTTCTGTACCATTTGCAAGATTTTGTAACATTCTGCCATTTGGGTTTTGAAATTTTTGGGCCGGAAAGATATTCGGGTCAAGTTTTTTAAGGTACACCATTGGTTGGTTTCTTATGAATTCAATAGCAAACATTGAAAAATAAACGGTCTTTTTGGTTATTTCGTTTGGTTTTTTTCGGTTTTTTTGAAAATACAAAGCCGGAAACCGAATCGTTTTCAGAAAATACAAAATGAACTATCGGTTTTTAAAGGTTTGGTTATTTTGTTTGATTTGGTGTTTTACGATTTTCAGAAAATACAAAACTGAATCGTTATTCAGTTTTCAGAAAACGCAAAACTGAATTCGGTTATGTTGGTTAATTTGGTTTCGATTCAGTTTTTGGTTTTATGCTCACCCCTATATCCAGGTAGCTGTAAAGGTTATAAAATGGTGAGGACTAGTAATGATGGGAGCTTGGTATTTTGAAATTAAGGTGGGGAGTTTAGGTGAAACAGGGCATACAACTATACAAGGCTTGGGTGGTCTACCGAAAAGGCGGACTTGCAGGCACCGGTTGGTAACAATGGGAACAACTTCTAAAATTGTTGCTTGTTTGTGACTATTAATATGCTTATTAGTGTTTAGAATCTTTAGATGTGCTTGTTGGATCTTTGTGCTTATGATTAGGGTGTACGTTGATGCAATGCGGTTTATTTATGTGATTGGGAGTAGATATAATGCTTTTGTCCTCCATTGTTCGTTCGAATATGTGTTTTTATCAGCTGCAATTTGGCTATTGAGATGTTATTATATCAGTAATCAGCTAGTGTTTCTATGGGTTTCGTGGCTGTAATTATGTAGCTTTCTTGCACAATTAGGAGATGGAAACTGACGGTATCTAATTACTATCCTATGTTGTCAAAAGCTCGCAAGGCGTGTGCCTAGGTCCCCAAGCGCAGCGCAGCATATACGCCTCACCTTCATAGGCGCATCCTTAGGCACTCAGGCACATTTTCAGGCCAAGTTCCGGTCAAAAATCGGCTGAACAAGTCTGAAACAGTTACACTAACCCTAAACAAGCATGGAATCAACCTAAAACAGGCTAAACTAGCCCTAAACAAACCTAAAGCATCTCTAAAAGCCCTCAAAATGGGTATTTTTATACTATGTCCCTCGCTTATATAGGCCCTTGCTTTTAAGCTCCTTGCACTTAGGCTTCGGTCGAGGCCTATGTGCCGCCTACGGTGCGCCTTTGGCAACATGGTTGATGGAGCTCTGCTGATACATGAGTTCTATGCTGAACAGGTATTTTTTTTGGAATAGTTATCCTTTTTGGTCTACTTGATCTTTTTGGCATGATTAGAGTTATGTTTCTGCAATTGGGAATGACTTGATTTCTGTCAATATCTTGGTACATGTTTGTGTGTGTGAACTGTGACTGTAGAAAGAAAATAAAGATGGATTACATACAACTTCATATCCTGTTATGTTTGTTTTTCTATTAAGAATACACATGCCTGATATGGCCAGAGTCACATAAAGACTGTAAGACCTTTAAACACTTCAAATGTCTTACTGTTCCCGTGTTTACTTTATTGCTTAATTAGTATGTTTGATATGCTTTGAACTCTTTTCACTGGTTCGATCTGTCTGTTACGAATGTTGGGTTTCTTTAGACATGTTTGCATCTTGTGAAGCAGATTTAGTAAGATTCTCCAACAACCTTTCCTCAATGAGCCCCTTCTTGAATCATGATCTTGACATAGGGTGGTTTTAGTATTTTGTTTACAAAACGGAGCACTCTCACCTTGTACTGCGCCAACTTTAATATTGTACACTATTTCTTCTTCTCTATCTTTTCCTTCTTTGTTCATTACCACATTTATCCCTGGTAACATACCTGCCTCTACAACTCACAACCATTTATGGTAGACACCGGAGGAGTAGAAGGAAGTCTTTTGCTATTTCATGTAATCACCTTTATGTGAGTTCTGCTATCTACACTATTTAACATTCCATTATGAAAGCAGTTCATAGTTACAAGAAGAAAATTAGAGTATCCATTGCATATAAAAAATACAAAATTAACAAACTATGACTCTCTGTTCCTCATCAGGCAGCTGACAACAACTGGTCTAGGGTACAATAAAACCAGGTTTTGGCCAGAATCTTGCGGGTATCGCGCCTAGACTGTCACGAGGTCCTTTTCCTGTGCTGCACTTCACTTGAGCATCTAGTGCGCCTCAGACAACATAGAACATAGCTTCACATTGAAACCTTAGAAACCAGATACATACATGACAAAAAAATATAGATTGAACGTACATTTGCTTCTCCTTTGGTTTTTAGCCATTCTAAAGAATATATAAATATTGAAAGTTGGAACTTAATCAGTCTAATGGAACTGTTCGACTTTGTGTTAAACTTGCATATGTTCAGTTCATTCTCGTTATTCTTCTTGTGAGTTTCATCTTTATACTTTCTTTCTTTCACTAAAAATGTTACTGCATCAGATCTAGCATCTGTCTTAGCATATTTCTGCAATGGCGGTTTATTTTGACTCTTATTTTAATTGTAACATTATTGTTTCTCCTCTAATTTCTCTACCATTTGCAAGATTTGGAAGTGCATAACTTACATAACTCGATTTACTATTCAATCTAGAAGTCATTTAGTTGACCTATCAATTTGTTGTTTCGCTTTTGACTTTCTAAATGTTGGTTATTAATTCTTATGTGCAATGCTCATTTTGCCATTTTGAGTGTAACTTGACTGGGCAACATCCCTCTTTCATGTATAGGGTACGTGTTTATACTTAAATGTACCTAAGAAAGAGGATGGCTGCCAAACAGTTAATTGATAAAAGTTGTTTTCTTATTGCAGGAAATCCTTTGAGGTCTACTAGAATGAATGTGCCCCACGCTGAAAATGGTTAACAAGAACGAAATTTAACGACACTGAAGAACATATGAAGTGTCGGTTGATACTTAGGCAAGCGATTCCGGAATGGTTGCTCTTAGTCAATGAAAAGGAAGACCAGCAGAAAAAAAAAAGGTACACAATTTTGTATCATTCATCATTCTCTTTTCTTGGTGATGCACTTTGAAAGGGTACAAGAGGCTCTATATTAGTATTCTAGATATAGATCATCCTTTATATAATTAAATCTAATGTAAGCCACTGAAGAATTATAAACAAATCTAATGGTAGCTTACTTCCATATGGTAATCATACTATAGAAAAGTAGAAGGTACTACTACTATATAATAACCAACTAGGTTTGTATCACATGAGTTGAATAAAAGAAATATTAAATAGTTAGTACTGAAGATTTAGGAATAATAAAACGATATTTGAGATAAGGTACGGCTAAAGTTACATATAAGTAGTTTATGTAATAAATAAGCAATAATATTGAAAATGATTTAATGTATTATGTTTTTAACTATTGCTTTTTTAATTAACCCTTATAATAAACAGAATACTAAGGGGTGAAACAAGAGAAGCAGGTAAAACAATCTTGGGCTCACATAATTGTGACACGTGACGCAACTAGTTGTTTCTTTATTAGGCATAGATTAGCTATATATGTGATTAGCTTGATACAAATTATAGGTTTAACTGGTGCGATTCCCCGCGCTACGCGACGGGAGTTTGGCCGGCATTGATTTGGTTCATTACGACACCAACACCAACACTGACACCGACACTCACTCTAACAATCTCCAAAAGGATATGGACTTGTGTTTTACATCAAGAAAATTGTCAAGTTATATAAACTTATATAAGAAATCATATTATATTATGAAAAAGGTTAAAAAAGTTTGGAAATAGACGGAATTGGAATGTGAATGTGAATTCCTTTAAAGTTTGGTAGTTTATTTTCAGACATATTAAAGGGAATTGGAATGTGAATTTCATCTTTTAAGATGTTTGGTTCACATAATTTGATGGAAGTGGAATCTCAATTCCAATCTTTATGTGTTTGGTTGATAATGGAATTGGAATCTTGCATGAATTCTTTCGAGTTCATTTAACTATATGAATTCAAAATCCTTCCTACATGTGAAAGAATTAAAGTAATATCATTGGAATCTTCGACTGTTTCAACCCGCACCGTTTCGACCCATACTGTTTCGATCCAAACCGTTTCAACCCGTAATGTTTCCACTCGGACTATTTCGAACCGAATACCCATACAGTTTCGTCTCGAACCGTTTCTACCCGAAGTGTTTAGACGTGAACCGTTTCAACCCGAAGTGTTCAGACGTGAACAGTTTCGACCCGAAGTGTTTAGACGTGAACCGTTCGACCCGTACCGTTTCTACCCGAATAGTTTCGACGCAAACCATTTCGACCTAAACTGTTTAGATGCGAACCGTTTCGACTCGAACCATTTCGACTCGTACCGTTTCTACGGGAACCGTTCGCCGCGAACCATTTCGACCCGAAGCGTTTCGACGCAACTCATTTTGACCTGAACTGTTTAGACGCGAACCGTTTCGACCCGACCCATACCATTTCCATTTCGACTCGTACCGTTTTGACGCGAACTGTTTCGACACGTACCGTTTCTATGCGAACCGTTTCGACGCAAAATTTTTACCCGAACTGGGGGTTGTGGTGCCGGGTGATGGATTCCAATTCAGTTGACAACCAAACACATCAAAAATGGAATTGAGATTCCGATTCCAACAATTTCCAATTCCAATTGAAATGTTAAAATTTCAAATCAAATTCCTTCAAATTCTAATTCCTATACATTCTGCGAACCAAACGCAAAGGGTTTCATGAAGACTAGGTTCTGCATTTTCGGTCTTGTTAGTTTGAATTTGTTGGTGCATTCATCTGTCGTCTTCGTCTTATGTCGAGTCTCGGGTTCGTTGCAGATCTGAACAAGCATGACATCACAAGTGACATCACATAGGTGACATCACAAGTGACATCACATATGTGACATCACATGTGACATCATGGAATATGAATTTATATAGTTGACCGTTTGAACATTTGTAATAGTTGAACATGTAACCGTTTGAGCATGTACGTTTGAAATAGGTTGTTGACCGTTTGAAAGGGTTCCGTTTGAAAATGTTGTGTTATTTTCAAACGGAAGGGTCTTCCCTATAAATAGCCTTCAAACGAGTTCATTTGTCAGATTCTAGATTCCGACGCCGAGGTGCTGTCGAAGTGTCTCCAGTCCTGTAAACGTTCAGAGATTAATAAACGAGACAATTAACAGTGAATACAAGCTAAACGAAGACCGAATCAATGAATTCCGCCTCTGATTCGGTCTGAGCACTCTTCTGATCGACTCGTTAGGTCGTTTCACGATCCTACAAGTGATATCAGAGCTCAGGAGGAAGAGTTCTTACCATTTAGCTCGTTTTCGCTGGAATATTCTATTTTCTACACCTTCTTTTCAAAACTGAACAAGTTTTCACGGATAAAATCGGCTAAAATTTTCACAAAATGTGCGTAATGGTGTTTTAACAAACCCTTGAGAATATCGGACCTAAATTCGAAGTTTAACCGGTAAAAAAGGACTGAAATATGGGTTCCGTTTGAACGAAGCATAGGTGTTCTGTTTGAAAATTGCCATCCCGTTTGAAAATGCATACCCTTCTGTTTGAAATTTGATCCTATCGTTTGAAAACAGGACTGTTACGTTTGAAACTTGTGTTCCGTTTGAACTTATCGTTTGAAACCGACCTGGCCGTTTGAAATTTGCACTGACCGTTTGAAAAAATGCATCGAGTTGTGTGAAACAAGGATGTCAGGTCGCATGTGTTTGCATGTGTATCAGATTTACATGTGAATTCTATCGAGATATGTTAAGGTGTCAGCTGACTAAAATTTGTTGGAAATTATAAAATCAGTTTTGCATGTTAAGTGTCTTGAAAAGTCATTTGGTGATAAGTGTTAGCTCATTATAGTGTCTCGAAAAGTCATAAAGTTGATTCAAGATAGATAATAGGTCAAATCAGATTGTGTTTGAGTATTAAGGGTTGTCAGAATTACATGTGATAAGTGTTAAACAATTACACAGTTGTCAGTTTTTGCATTGCTGTTGTCTACTAAAAGTTGAGTGGTCCAATGATTATTGAAAGATTCATGTGATTACATGTGATATCATCAATTTCCAAACAGGTGTCGGCTTAGTGGAGTATTTGGTCAAATTAAAAATTGTTTAGTTGTCAATATTGGCTATTCATTTAGTTTTCATGTGTAGTGTATGTGTTCAAGGTTTGAAGTTCTAGGACCATGTGATTGGGTCATAATCTCGGTTCATATGTTTTTAAAAAAAAAAATAAACATCTTGGTTCATGTGATATTGTTTGTTGCTGATCATTTGTGCTAGTTGATCGAGTTGTGTGCGATTTGATTTGTTTTAGAGCTTGTTGACCATTTGTGATTGTAAGTATTGAATTGAGTGTTTGAACAGATTGTGTTCGAACGATGACAGAAATGATTTTTGATGAACAAGAAAATAATACACTTGAAAACGTGAATAATTGGTATATGAGAACTGTGGATACCAATTATAGGAATGTGAGTACAGACATTTGGGTTAAAAGTTTTGAACTTTTCATATGTCAAAAGGATGAAACATTAAATGAGATGGAAGCACGATTTAAAGTTCTAACAGACAATTTGTGGAGAACGGGTATTAAAATGTCAACTGATGAACATATATTGAAATTGACAACTGCATTACCTACTAAATGGGATGAATTCATGGCTGAGCTAAAAAGAAAAGATTTTTTCCAAGAGCTTAATCCACATCAGTTCTTTAATGAAGTTTATGCAGAATGTCGTAAGGAAGAAACGAAAAGAAGGGAATTTTTGAATGAGATAAGAAAAAATTTACAAGAATTGGAATTAGATGTGATTACAGAAATCGATAAAAGAGTTCGGATATGTCTTGCAACAAAGAGGATTCTGAAATATGATATTAAAAGGAAATGTTATATAGATGAAAATATGAATCCTTTTAATTTTGTTAAACTTTTTGGTGCAGGAACATACAAGACAGTAAAAGATCAAGAATCAAAGATTGAAGAATCTGTGAAGAATGACTCTTCAAGTTCTGCATCAGTGTGCTCAAAATGTGACAGCTTCAAGACTGAAAATGACAAACTTTGGAAGGATGCGGATAATTTGACATCAGAAGTCAAGAAGTTGAAAGAAGAAAAACAAACTGATGAAAAGCAGATTCTTATTTTGAAGGAAAATTGTGAGAAGTTGAAAGCTGAAAATGACAAACTGTTAAGTAACATAAACAGTTTGACATTTGAAAACAAAAAGTTGAAAGAAAAAGAAAAAGTTTTTGAAGGAAAAATTAAGGATTTTGAAATGGAAAAATCAAGAAGTGAAAAAGAATTTCAAAACCAAATGAAAATTCTTGAAGATGAGAGAAATGTTTTTAGTCAAAAATAACATTGAGAAGCAAAAGTTGATCAATTCTCATCTTCAGAAAATTATAAATTTGGAAAAAGAAGGTGAACGTGCTCAAAGGAAAATCAAAGAGTTGGAAAAAGAGCTTGAAAGTAAACAGAAATCTTCAGAAGATTTGGATTTCTGGATTAAGCTTGAAAACAAGAATCTGAAAGCGAATGAATCAAAATTTCAGGAACAGATAAAAGTTTTGAAAAATGAAAAATCTGTTCTTGAAAATTTGAAGCATGAAAATGAAGAAACAATCAAGACTCATTTTGGGAGAATATCTCGGTTTGAAAGTGAAGCTGAGAATTCGAGGAACAAAATTGAGGAACTTGAAAAGAAATTGAAAGGTTTTGTGACTTCATCTGAGTGTTTGAATATCCCATGTCCAAAACCGATCAATTCTGTTCCAATAAGTGACGATGTCACAAACTTTGACAAAGTCAAAGTTGAAGATTGTGATGAGAAATCTGATGATGAAAATAAAAAATTCGAAAAACAAAAATTGTTTTTGAAATTAAAAGAAAAGTTTCAAGAAACTGTTCCACAATCAACTGAAAAGGGAGAATGCTCTAAGCAAAAACCTTTGAAGAAGAAAGTGGAACAAAAACAAAAAGAGAAAATTTTGAAAAATGTTCAAAAAGAAAATAAAAGTTCATCAGATCAATCATCCAATCGCAATCAAAAATTACAAAAAGTAAAAAATGAAAATTAAAAAATTGTTGGCAATAAGTGGTGCAGGTCGGAACACAGTGCTCAAAAGTCAAATCTAACAAACAAGAGGAGCAAGGATTATCACCAAGCCAAACAGTGCTATGATCTGAATGTTTGGACTGAAAATGGTGATTGGTACGATAACAGAGTGTGTTACCGATGTGGTTATCAAGGACACATTGCTGTTAACTGCCAAGGTTGGAGTTATGAGACGAGAAGATGCTTTAACTGCAACATCAGAGGTCACATTGCCAGAGATTGCCCAAGGAGATCAAATGAAAGATTGAGGGTTAATTCTCAGAAAATGGCAAAGAAATCAGTCAATGTCAAGCCCAAAGAACAGAAGGTTCAAGAACCTAAAGTTCAAGAAACGAAAGTGAAGCTTTCTCAAGGGCAAAAAGATAGACTGAGGAAGAAGAGGAAGAAGGCGAGAGAGTATCTCGAGAAGATTTTGTCCTCGGGTTCATCTGTTGGTAAAAATAAGAGTTCTGATGAATCGCTTTCCTCGACTGCAAAGTCAAGTAAGACAAGTTCATCAGATACAAATCTGAGGACAGAAGAGAGAAAGAAAAAGAAGAAAGTTGTCGGCGATGAATCTGATGTGTCAAAGTCAGACAAGCCACCATCAGGCAATGAATCTGACAGGTCAAAGTCAGACAAGCCACGATCAGGCAATGAATCTGGTGTGGTAAAGCCAGAAGAGCCAGTTGTTGAGGTAAAAACTGAGAGTTCTAGTCTAACAATGGATGAGGCAAATTTTCCACCATTGTTGAACAAGAATTCAAAATCACCCAAGGACTGTCAGGCTTGGGTGAATCTGTTTAAATGAAAAACCTGACTTGCCGAAGTTCCCAGGTTGGTAAGCGTGGAACATGAATCGGCACATTTCTTGAGAAATTCACGAAAGTGATATTTCGTCTTACAAGTGGTAAATCAGGGACATTAAGTTGTACTTGATTTTCTACAAGTGATGTTTGTGGATTGATCTTACAAATGTTAAATTTTTACAAGTGGTTAAAGAAAACAAGGTGATGGATGAAACCCCGAATTTGTGAAAAGACACACAAAACTTATTTTCCGGAAAAACCATTTTGATTAAAACAAACTTAAGTGTTTTGAAATCACTATGGGAAAATGTTTTGTTGTGAGGGGGAGTTCTAATTGTTTATGCCAGGTGGATGGAGAATTGAAGTGATTCTCATCATGTTGTCACATTTCTTGTACAGTTGGTTTTCAAATTTTCCCAGAAAATCAAAATTGAGACATATTTTGATTTTAGGGGGAGTAAAAATTTTAAAAAATTAGAAAATTTGAAAATGTCAAAAACATTGAAAAATGAAAAAATGAGTTTTGTTGCATAAAAGAGGAAATAATAGTAAATTAGTGGACTGTCACAGCATGCTAAAGAAATGGAGAGATAAAATGTGATAAGCGATCTCACTAACGATGTGACGATAGGCTCAACTAGACTAGTAGATTTGCGATAACGATACAAACCTAAATGAAAAAGCCTAGTTCTAGTGGGAAACATGGTCGAAAGCATAGTACTTAGTTTTGTCCTTCTTGATTGTATGCCTACTCAGTAATCGCTGATTGTCGAAAGACATAAAACTGGTTAAGTTTGTGAACTTTCACAACTTTGCTGAAAAGTCGCTGTGATTGTGCATTTTATTTTGCAAAAATTTAAACTTGTTTTATTTCTTTATTTTGTTTAAGCATCGGGCATCCTCTGCGTATACGTGAGTATCGACCTGGATGTTGTTGCCTAAACGTTCTGCTTTATTTTCTTTGGTGTTTCGTTTAATCTTTGGACCTCCTCTGCGTATACGGGAGTATCGACCTGGTGGTTAAAGCCTAAACAACTTCAACTTGTTTTATTTTTCTTATTTTGTTTAAACATTGGACTTTCTCTGCGTATACGGAAGTATCGACCTGATTGTTAATGTTTAAACATTCTGCTTTGTTTTTGCACAAATCACAGTTGATAAAAGTTTAAAGGCATTACTTGAGTCAGTGTATTGCATGATGAGGGGATATGCTGAGATCGTGGGGTCCATAAGAACTTAGTGCTATCCAAATATATCTTAACGTATCGGTAAGCAGATTGAAAGTTTTTAGATTGAGTTTAAGAGGACAAACATATCGTCAATCAACGTGAATCGTTTAGAACTGAAAATGTTTAAAGCTTAACGGTGCTAGTGATTGGTCACATAAACTGATATGATCCTCTTACACAAGCTCACAAAAATAGTGTTTGTAAATATTTCTTTACTGCATGGTGCTAGTGATTGGTCACATAAACTGATATGATCCTCTTACACAAGCTCACAAAAATAGTGTTTGTAAATATTTCTTTACTGCATTTCTTTCTATTCAAAAATCCAAAAAGATTTTAGTGTGTTTTAGCATAAATTTTGAAAAATACAAAAAGATTTTCGACAACTGATGTTGAAGAGCTGATTTTCAAAATTTCAAGTGCTGAATATGATGAACTGGTTTGGGAGTGTGCGTTTAAAAGAAGAAATTTGTTTTTGTAAAAAGAAAAGTTTGATTAGTTAATCAGGGTCATTAATTTGAACTTGATATAACTATTACTAGTAAGTTTTTCTTATTGATTTAAGTAAAAACTTATGTGGTGGTGAGAAAATTTGTGCAGGAGTTGAGCTTAAACAGAGATAAAGCCAGGGATTGATCTCAAGGTGATAGCTAATTCCAGATGGAGATCCCATTATGATGAGAGGGGGAGTCTGACGAGGTTAGAGCCAAATAGAAGATCCTGGTATATGCTAAGAAAGAAAAGAGACTGATAAAGACTGAAGATACAAAGACTCGACACTTAAGACTCGTCAACATCTGAGGGGGAGTCTGTTGGTGCATTCATCTGTCGTCTTCGTCTTATGTCGAGTCTCGGGTTCGTTGCAGATCTGAACAAGCATGACATCACAAGTGACATCACATGTGACATCATGGAATATGAATTTATATAGTTGACCGTTTGAACATTTGTAATAGTTGAACATGTAACCGTTTGAGCATGTACGTTTGAAATAGGTTGTTGACCGTTTGAAAGGGTTCCGTTTGAAAATGTTGTGTTATTTTCAAACGGAAGGGTCTTCCCTATAAATAGCCTTCAAACGAGTTCATTTGTAAGATTCTAGATTCCGACGCCGAGGTGCTGTCGAAGTGTCTCCAGTCCTGTAAACGTTCAGAGATTAATAAACGAGACAATTAACAGTGAATACAAGCTAAACGAAGACCGAATCAATGAATTCCGCCTCTGATTCGGTCTGAGCACTCTTCTGATCGACTCGTTAGGTCGTTTCACGATCCTACAGAATTGTGTAGGTCCACTTGGAGGATCAAGATTAAACCTACTTCCTTGTTTGTTAACACACTAACGAGTTCCGAATCCACGTAAGTATGCAACCCAAAGAAAAAATGAACAAACACAAAGTAACCAAAGATTCACAAAGCTTTGATTAAGTGAAGAGAATCAGTACACATACACACAGTGTTACAAACTCACATACATACAGTGTTACAAACTCGCAGGACTCTCTTATCTAAAATGTGAAATAAGTCTCTGTTTATATAGGCCATAATACCAAGTACACTACGAAGACTGAACACTGGGCTACGAACAATGGACATTCCACGAACACTAAGAGTATTCGTGGATATCTTCAACGAACACTCAATGGCCACGAACCATCAAGGTCACAACGAAAAATCATCATGCATAAGTTTTCGTCATGTATTGTTCCAACCATTCAAAGTTCCACGAACCCTTCATTCTTTGTTGAGACTCTTCGTAGACTTCATGTTACAAGGTCTACGAAGACTTCATGCAAGCATATTTAAAGATCTTTTGGGAAAGCCATGTCATATTCACATATTATATAAGGTGACATCATCATGACATCATGGTGATGTCATCTCGTAGCTCTTCGTGCTTTGCGTGTCGAACTCTGGGGCGCACGACGGAGGAATATCGTGACATTGGTCTTGAACTGAACCGAACCGAGTCAAACCGAACCGAGCCGCATCCACAAAGTGTATCAACAAACTCCCCCTAAAATGCAAAAAAGTACGAGAAATTAAGAAAACACAAATAAATATTTACAAAAATGATTTTCGGATATTGGTTTTACTCTGGCTTGACCTTAATACCGTTTACCATTAGTAAATAGTCAAGTCGTGATTTGTCAAAAGCTTTGGTAAAAAAGTCGAAACATTGGTCATCGGTGTGGATTTTCACAACATCGATAAGTTTCTTTTCATAACAGTCTCATATGAAATGATACTTTATCTCGATGTGTTTTGTCTTTGAGTGCTGCATAGGATTACGAGTGATCTGTAAAGCAGGTGAATTATCAACATAAATAGGAGTAGTTAGGAATTCAAAACCGTAGTTGCCCATTTGCTGTTGGATCCACAGAACTTGGGAGCAACAACTTGAGGCAGCAATGTACTCAGCTTCACAGGTTAAAGTAGCTACACATGTCTGCTTTTTACATTGCCACGTGACTAGACGATTCCCCAAAAACTGACATCCCGCTGATGTTGAATTTGCATCAATCTTGTGGCCGCCATGATCAGAATCACTGAATGCAATCAAATTGAAGTTATCATCCTTAGGATACCACATACCGGTGTCTGGACAACCCTTCAGATAACGAAAAATCCTCTTAACAGCCATCATATGAGAAACCTTCGGATTACATTGGTAACGAGCAAGAAGACATGTTGGATACATAATATCGGGCCTTAAAGCGGTAAGATACATGAGAGATTCAATCATAGCACGATAGAGAGAAGGTTCCACATGTTCACCACTACCGTCAGGAGTAATTCCATGATTCTAAGCCAGAGGAGTTCCCGCAGGCTTCGAATCTTCCATCTGAAATCGCTTTAAGATATCCCCAACGTACTTTGTCTGATGAATGAAGATCCCTTTCTCAGACTGATGAACCTGCAAACCCAAAAAGAAATTCATTTCTCCCATAGCACTCATCTCAAACTTCTCTTGCATCACCCACTCGAATTCCTTTCACATTTCATCGTTTGTAGACCCGAAAATGATGTCATCCACATACACTTGAACCAGCAACAAATCCTCGTTTCTTTCCTTGATGAAGAGAGTACAGTCGATCAACCCATGCCGAAAACCATTCAGCAACAGGTAGGTAGACAACGTTTCATACCAAGTCCTTGGAGCTTGATGAAGACCATAAAGTGCCTTGTTTAGAAGCCAAACTCTGTCAGGATGAATCGGATCTTCAAAACCAGGCGGTTGCTCAACATATACTTCTTCTTTGACCACACCATGAAGAAATGCACTTTTCACATCCATCTGATAGACAGTGAACTTCTTGTAGGACGCATAAGCCAAGAAAATCCTTATTGCCTCAAGACGTGCCACTGGTGCATAAACTTCATTATAATCAATGCCTTCTACCTGATTAAAGCCCTAGACAACCAATCTTGCTTTATTTCTCACAACGACACCTCGGTCATCCTTTTTGCACTTGTAAACCCATCGAGTACCAATCTTCTTATAGTTCGGGGGCCTGTCTACCAATTTCCACATGCCCAATTTCTGAAACTGCTGAAGTTCTTCCTGCATTGCTTCAACCCATGAATCGTCTTTCATCGCTTCTTTCCACGATTTCGGCTCAACTTGACAAACATAGCAGGCGAAAGACCAATCATTCTGTTCCCCGGATTCTCTAATTGCTGAATAAAACTCAGCATTCTGGTTGTTTCGAAGCAGATTACGTGTCTGCACACCACTTTGGACATCTCCTATAATATTCTGTCGAGGATGAGTATCATGAATTCGAGTTTCGGGAACATCGGGAACTTGAGCGTTAATACCCAAATTATTGATATTCAAATCAACAACTAAGTGGATGCCTGGAGACGCGTTAGATGTGGATGCATTCCCTTCAGCATTGTCTTGAACTTGCACCTGAGAAGTTGCTTCAGAAACACCTTGAACAGGAGCTTGGACAGGGGCTGAAGTTGCATCATTAGCATCATGAAACTCCTCATTGTAACACCTCGAAAATTCACGTCCTATAATGTATTGACACGTGTCATAAGCTTGAACGTGTGAAAGAATACTGTAGAAGGACTAAAGTTGACAAACAAAGAAACTATGTGAATATAAGGGTTCAAAGTGTCAACAATGAATAAATATACTTTACAATAACCCTACATGATGTTTATACCCTTAAACGAATGAATCATGGATCATACGAAGCTAACTGGGAAAGAAAGTGAGAGAATACAAACTACAGGGGTTAAATGTGTCAACATGTTTAAGTTATACCTCTGAGTGACCTTTTAGCAAACCCGAAGCTTTGTAACGATTAATTATGCTCACTAGAATGCACGATAAAAATTTCACCAAGTTTCATTATCGTATGAGAAAGTTATGATAAAATTCGCACACGAGGGGTTAAAAACGTCAACGATGAAGTTTATGATCTTTAAGGCGATAACAAAGTTAACCAAGGACTTATAAAAGTGTGTATAAGTCTTGAGGCCCTTATAAGTCAATTTGGAGGGATCATAATGCAAGAAATAATGTCGAAACAACTTTTTATGGACCAAGGACCAAAACACAAAAATCAGAAAATAAGATTTGAATCAGAGGGGGCGTCGCGCGACGCGAGGGACCCCTAGGGGGTCTACGCGTGACGCGAGGGGCCCTCTGATTCTGAAAACCTTAGCTAATGTCTGCTAGGTGCATTGTAACCGACTTAGAAAGATATTTTCCACACCATGGGCGACCCCTACATGCTTTTAGACCTTAGGGACACTTGTGGATGATCCATGATCAGTTGTAGCATGATTTGTCATGATCACAAGCCCTCAAATTCACTATAAAAGGCCCCTCATGTTGCAACATTTTGATCACACCTTCCATCTTCATTTGTGGAGCTTCCTGGAGCATAAGATCAGTCCCCAAGCATCTCTAATCGTGCATTAGACCTTGGTAAGTAACCTTGATCTTCCTTAGTTGAGTTTTGCTTAGTTATTAGCTTAAAAGTCAAACCGTCGTAATTAAGGTTTGACTTATCGATTAATCACTATTGGTTCAGTGATTAACCAAATTGAAAGTTGTTATAAGTTGGTAATTATGTGGGCAATAAACCCTTAAAAGGGCACCCTCTGATTCCCGCTCTAACTAGATCAAATGTCGGGTCAAAGTTGTTTATAAAAAGTCAACATAACCATAATTTTCGAATTAACATGTAATTAGCAATGTAGAAGGCATGTAACCTATTTTATCACTCATATAACTTGGTAATAAGTATAAGAACTGGTCTAAGCTTGTTTGATCCAGCAATTTTCTGTTTAGACCCGGTTCGGAAATGAAAGTCGCAAAACTTTGACTTTTGCTTTGACTTCAGTTCTGAGCTGTTTTATTTGAGTTTGGAAATGCCTTAGAGCTTCCTTAGGACCAGGTTACATGATAGTATAACCCTCTGTGGTTGGTTCGTTGTTTGTCCGATTCGTTTACATGTTTCCGTTAATTGCTTAATGATGACCATAATGCCCTTTTGACCATAAAACGAGAATTTTGGATATGTGAGAGGACAATAATCTTTATTGCTGAATTATAAACATGTCCCTAAAATTTCACATCAGTTGGAGGTCTAGAATAGGAGTTATGCTCAATGACGTAAATAAAACGCTTTTTAGTAATTAAACGGCGTCATTAGCATAAAGCCTATCTAAACCCAATTTTTGACACCAAACCTTTTACCCACTGATGAAATATAATATTTTGGGATTTTTAAAGATTTTTAATTATTTTTAACCTGCTCATAACCTAAGGTTATGGCGTTGATTCGGTAAATACCGATTATACCCTTTTTGTTTATAAAATGAGTTCTACATAGTATTTTGACACCAATCCAATTGCTACTGATTTTATATGATAAATAAAGTATTTTGAACTTTATAACCTGATCAGAAAACTCAGATTTCCTCTATAACCCGGAAATCGCTTAAAATGGCTTTTTACGCGTATTAAACACCTAGTATGGGTTTAAAACCATTTTGGCATATAAGACTTATCACCAACTGATATAATCTGATAAACTAAGTTATTTTACTGATTTAATCAGACCCGAATCTCAGAATTTCATTTAATCTCTTTTATAATCTTTAAAATGTCCAAAATACCCCTACGGGGCTTAAATTGAGATTTAACTCATTTTGGGCATAATGAAAGGTATCCTACTGATATCACAATATATTTAAAGCAAATTAACTTAGGAAACCTGTTAGCGACTCTTATGGTTACCCGTTACGATTCTTACGCGTTCGGTTCGGTTTATGTAACTAGTTTGCATAAATTAGCCGAAACGGGTCAAACCTTATCGTTTTTATCTCAAAATCCAGGATGTGTTTAGTATACCCATATTATACAAGTCTTCAAACTTTTCGGGACTAAATCACATTCTAATCCGGTCTTCGCTTAATCATGCGTTCGAACCGTATCTTTCCTTAAAAACTAACCGGTCTAAGTTTAGACTTAATTAAAGACCCGTTAGGATTCTAATAGGTTATCATAAACCTTCGTTCTAGAATAGGAGACCTGGTAAAAGCTACACGCACTTGCTATTTGTGATTGATACTTGCAAAGGTAAATACTTTTAACTTATTTCCCTATACTGGCTTGGAGTATGGTATATAAAATACCGCTTGGTCGGGCATTGAATCTTTAATCGAATAGAGGTTAAATCATTGATATGCTCCGTTTTGAAATGTTTTGTTTGCTTAAAGCCTTTGGGGGGTTAATGACCATGTCCCGGATATCCTTGGCATCATCTTACGAGATGGCCACGACCTGAGCACGGGGTGTAGGCGTACACCCGTCAGTGCATAAATAAATTATGTGATGTGTCTATTGATCTTTAACCCGGTCTACGAATCGGGCTACTGAACGCATATGGAACATGTAATTCTTTTACAAGATTATATTCAAATAATTATCCCAAGTTATAAAAAGTTTGTGCCACGTGCATTCAAATCAATTTTATTAAACCTTTTCAAAAAGAGTCAGTTAATTGTATTTACCAGTGTAAACTGACGTATTTTCCCAAAAAGGTTAAGTGCAGGTACTACGCGAACTAGGCTGGCTTTCTCCTAGCGTCCACAATAAGTCTCGCAAGCTTGGATGTCAAAACTGTTGAACAATGTTTCCTTTTTATTTTGATCCACCTGTGGATTATTTTCGACTATTTGTGATACTTGATATTACAATTTATTAAAGTTGAAATACATCTATCTTTTGCTTCCGCTGTGCATTTAAATATTGTGTTGTTTGACTATAACGTTACCAACCACGTCACGATACTCCCCCACCGGTCAACCGTGGAAATATCGGGGTGTGACAGGTTGGTATCAGAGCCAACATTGAGTGAATTAAACACTAACCTTTTGTGTTTAATCTCAATGACACAATTGCACCTTCCTAAATTTTCGAGTCTAGACAAATAACATAGGACAAATTCTGTTTTGTTTTTTTTTTATCTTTTATTTTTATATATTCTTGTTGTTATCTTTGTTTATATTGACAGGTTTAACAATGCCGCCAAGATTCCGAAGAGGAGGAAGAGGTAAAGGACCAATTACCGCCCTCAATGATCACGAGGCCGGGCCCTCGCACCGGCGAACTCCTTCCACTACAATGAGTGCCGATCCGCAAGGAGTCTGGAGGACCTATACGAAGCCCGCTAGACGGTCTGTCTCGCACAGCTCAACACCTCCCTATCGTCATTCCTTTGGGCCGCATTCGGAAAACAAGCCCGATAACCCACAACCTTCATATATACCTCTCCAGCGATCCCTTTCGCACAATTCCTTTGGCAACCCCACTCCTGTCTTTCAGGGCCGGTTTAACCCGGCAAACTATATTCAAGAACCAGTGGATTTTAACCCATTGGGACCAGAGGACCACTTCTCAGAAGACAATGCAATGGACATGGACGAGGACACGGATCCCGTCGAACCTGCAAGCGGTACCCCCAACCATCCTATTGAGGTCTCTGATGGTTCATCCTTCCACGGATCACCCTACGGTGGTCCAGACAGTTTCCAAGCAAGGTTTAACCAACATGAATGGTACTTTACACCTTCTCACCATTCATCACCTCACCAGCAGCAGCAGCAGCAGCAGGATCCCTCTAGGGATTCACGTTTCGTGGCAGTCACGCCACCGCCTCCACCGCCGCCAGTTTATCAAGCACCACCAGAACCACCAAGGCGTAGGAGAACAGGCGTAAGAATATCCGCGCGAGGAGGGGAATTCCACTTTAGCACCCCTCGACACTCCAGTGGCAGTCACTACCCGCCACTGCATGAGGACCCACAAATGGGCGGGCCCTCGAACCCAATTCCAGAGGTGAATTCTGCACCAGTTACACCACAGCCGCCACCATTGGGTTTTAATAACCCGATTCCTGCATACGCCGGTTCAACGGCGTACAATCCGTTTGAGCAGCCGGCTCACACGCATTATAACTATGCTGAAGACCCTTACCAAGTGGCATCAAAATACCTCGCCCTTCATCTGGAAGGACCATATGGAGCCCCTTGGGGAATGGGATATCCAACTCATGGGTATCACTACTCTATTCCATTCTCATCCAATCAAAACCGAATCGTTGGGCTTCAAGACAATTATACAGCTGTCCCAACAGGTGTAGTGATCTGATTAACCCTTCAAACACTTGTCTCAATCCTAATCATGTCCAAAAAACTATAAATAGGATGAGAACCCAACACTTTCATTTGCCCATTTCATTCTCATCTTGCTACCTTCTCAATTCTGGAGGATCCTGAGCATTTGGAACTTCCTTGGAGTTCTTTTCGGTAATAAGGACCCATTTGTAAGTGTCCTTAACCTCCAAATTTCAGCTTTGATTAGTTTAATGGTCAAAAGTCAAACTTATCATAGTTAAGGTTTGACTTAGTGATTAATCATTAATGGTCCAGTCATTAGTCGAATTAAGAGTAGTTATAAGTTGGTAATTGTGTAGGTAATAAACCCCTAAGAGGGCACCTACTGATTATCACCCTAGCTTGGTCAAATGTCGGGTCAAACCTAATAATAAAAAGTCAACAGAAAGCTATTTTGAAAATAAATTCATAATTAGCAATGTAGAAACTATGGAACCTATTTTAACACTTATATAACTTGGTAATTAATGTAAGAACATGTTTAAGCATGTTCAACCCGACAATTTCAAGTTTAGGATCGGTTCGCAACCGAAAGTCGCAAAAGTTGACTATTGCTTTGACTTTCAGTTCTGACCCGAATTAGCTTAGTTTGATTATGTCTTAGGGTTCCTTTGTGACCATGTTATATGTTGGTATAACTCTCTGAGGTTATACAACTTGGATCCTTAGTTAACCTATTCATTTACATGTTTCCGTTATATGCTTAAATGTTGACCATTATGCCCATATGGCCTTAAAACGTGAATTTTGAAAATGTAAAAGAGTAGAAACCTTAGTTACTGATTTATAAACTTGTACCTAAAATTTGACATTAGTTTGAGGTCTAGATTAGGAGTTATGCTCATTAGCGTAAATGAAAAGCTTTTTATTAATTAAACGGCATAATTAGCGTATATCCTATCTAAACCCAATTTTTGATACAAAACTTTTTACCTACTGATGTAAAATAATATTTTTGGATTTTTGAAGATTTTTATTTATTTTTAGGCTGAGCATAACATAGAGTTATATCTTTAATTCGGTTATTGTAGGTTTTGCCCTTTTGGCCTATAAAATGAGTTTTATAAAACATTTTGACCCCAAACCTTTTGCTACCGATTTTATATGATAAATAAAATATTTTAAGCTTTCTGGAATGATAAAAATATCAGCTTTTCCTTAAAGACCCGGAAATCGCTTAAAACCGCCTTTTTACGCGTTTTTAACGTATAGTATAAGTTAAAACTATTTTTAACATATAAGGTTTGATACCTACTGATGTTTTAAGTAAATTTTCATAATTAAACAGTAGGCAAAAGTTTAAACTCAGAATTCTAATTTTGACCTTTAAAGCTTATGTGAAATTACCAAAATGCCCCTTTGGTGCATAGTTTGGTTATAATTAATAAATTTCACATATTTGTAATACCATACTGATATAACTTATTAAAGTAAGTATTTTTACTGATTATATCAGATCTAAAACTCAGATTAATATATAAACTATTTTATCACCTTTAAAATGACCAAAATACCCCTCTGGGGCATAAATTGGTTTTAAATTCGTTTTGGGCATAACAGAAGGTATCTTACTGATATCACAACATATTTAAGGCACATTAACTTAGGAAACATGTATATGACTCTTATGGTTACCCGTTACGCATATTTCGTGTTCGGATCGATTTATGTAACTAGTTTGCATAAATTGACCAAAACGAGTCAGACCTTATCATTTTTTGCCTCAAAATCCAGAATGTGTTTAGTGTACCCATATTATACAGGTCTCCAAACTTGTCGGGTCAAAATCACATTCTATTCCGGTCTTCGCTTAATCATGCGTTTTGAACCGTAAACCTTTCCTTAAAACTAACCGGTCTAAGTTTCAACTTAAATAAGACCAGTTAGGAATCTAATAGGTTAATAAAACCTTCGTTCCAGATTTAGGAGCCCAGTAAAAGCTATTTGTACTTGCTTGGTGGTATACGGCTGGTATAAATTGTATGAATTTGCTCAGGTAAATACTCTTAACTTATTTTCCCTATACGGGCTTGGGATACGGTACTATAAAAGTACCGCTTGGTCGGGTGTGTGTAGTCATTTAAATCGGATTGTGATTAATGTATTTGCATGACCCGTTTATTATGTGTTATTTGGTGTATGGCCTTTGGGGGTTAAATGACCATGTCCCGGATATCCTTGGCATCATTCAAAGAAATGGCCACGACCTAAGCACGGGGTGTAGGCGTACACCTGACAGATGCATTATGTAAAAACTGGTAATCCACTTAAAGGAAATAATCCTTGTGGGCATTATACCTGTGGCGTGTCAATTAATCTAGACCGGCCCTACAAATCGGCCCTGATGGACGACAAATAAGTAAAACTGTATACAAGATTATATATAACAAATTGTCCCAAGTTATAAAGATATTTTTGCCGAAGTGCACTCAAATCAATTTTCAAACTCTTTTCAAAATGAGTCAGTTAAGTTGTATTTAACAGTGTAAACTGACGTATTTTCCAAAAAGGCTAAGTGCAGGTACTAGACGAAATAGGCTGGCTTCTCCTGGCATCATTAATCACGTCTCGCAAGCTCTAGATGTTAAAGTCTATTGAACAATGTTATCTTTCTGTTTTAAGATCCGCATGTGGATCCATCTTACATTCCGTTGTAATATTTGATATTACTTTTGAATCGGTTTGTAAAATATTTTATCTTTGCTTCCGCTGTGCATTTATGTTGGACTGTTTTGTGACCCTGAAAAGTCAGTCAAGGATGTTCATCTTCACGTATAAAGGCGGAATCAGTATACACGAAGTTACACAGCTTTTCCTATTCAATTTCTTCTCTTTTATTGCTTTCTGAATCAATTTTGACAGAGTTCGGTTACACAAGCAATGACAAGGTTCCGCTCCAAGTTCACAGAATGAATGACCAAGTTTCGCTCTAATGACTATATATAGTGCATGTGGTTTCGCTTATACGACATGACACATAAGCGAAACCTCTTACAACTATGTACATAAAAGCGAAACCTATAATATAAACCCTAATTTTGACTTTTAAGCCCCTATCTTGACATATCTTGACCTAAGACTTAATGTAAACGTAGTCAACAGACATTCCGTGCACCAACAGACTCCCCCTTGGATGTTGACGAAGTCTTCAGCTCCGAGTCTTCAGTCTTGGTCTTTTCTCCAACTCTCTGTCTTTTCATCATAAGCATTCTATCTTCACAGGTTCAGAATCTTGTCCTAGCTCTATCTTCAAACTCCCATTTGACTGTTGATCCAGACTCCCCCTTTCACAGACTCCCCCTCTCAATATGCTAGAATCTGAGGTCTTGATCTGGTTCAAGCTTTGACAATTAGCTTCCATGGGAATAATGAAGTCCAAAACCTGTTTCTCAAACATCAATCATTACAAACTTATCTTTTCAACAATAAATCACAAACTTAATCAGTTTTAGAAATCCACTCAAGTATTCAGGTCCAAGTTAATGACCCTGAATACTCAATTAATCTACCAAGTTCAATTTAATGACCTCGGTTGATCATTTGACGAATCATACTGATTTTGAAAACATTTTTCAAACAATTTCTGAAAATAACAAGTATCAAGTTAATGAACTTGTTTTTGACTTTCCAATAAATCAAACTCTATCAAAGATAAGCTCTCCTCATTCTTCAGTCCAGAATCTCCTGCATCTGCTTCAATATCTGAGAATCCAACAATCAACTCTCCACTTTGGTTTGTCGGAAAATAAAGCAGAAATGAAAAATCTTTTTGGATTTTATAAAGTGTTCTAAACTAAGAAATGAAATACAGAAAACTTAAATTGCAGAAAGTAAACAAAGTAAACTATCTACAAACATAATTTTGGCAAGCGTGTCAGGGAATCATATCAGCTATCAGACAAATTACAAGTACCGTTAAGCTTCATTTCATACTCAGACTTAAACAATTCACCTCGATTGTCGATATACTGATCCATCTTAAATTCTCACACACATTTCAATTTACTCAGGATACGAATTAGATGTCTTATGAACTTAGCTCATTCATGTGTCCCACCTCTTGAATATACTCCCGTATCCAGAATCCCAATATTCAGTCTTACAGGTGAGTATACTACAATGATATCTGTACATAAATTAGGTAATGCGAGGGCCGAGGGATCTCAGGTCGATACTTCCGTATACGCAGAGAGATATCAGCTTCGACTTTATGGTATGTCCCCTTTAGAGGATCTTTTAGCTACAACAGCAGCGACTATCAATTTTATTGTTTCATCGGCATGCTGAGGGTTTATGCTATGTTTCAAGCATTTGCAGAAAGTATTATCCAAGGACTAGGTCAGAACTACCGTTCAGCAGAAGTCCCGGAATAATACCCCAGACATCATTGAGTATAAAATCCTAGTATATCAGATTATGAGACCTTTCAAACGAGATTTCAGGGGTTACCTATATATCCAAGTAGTGTTCCCCACGAATTTCACAAGTTTGAAATTTTAGGTTTATATCCCGAATATATCTACTAAATGTGTGAAAACCTATCGACACATCATTAGTGAGACTGTTTAACTCATTTAACTTTACAAATCTTTAGCATACTGTAATTGTCTAGCCGATGTACTATCATTTTCCCTATATACACAAGCTCTTTTTCAGATTTTATCATGTTTTTGTATTTTTGCATTTTTTACTGTTTTTGTATTTTCTGCAAATATAAACTATATGCATCTATCTACTTGTTGGACCGTTTTGTGACCCTGAAAAGTCAGTCAAGGACGTTCATCTTCACGTATAAAGGCGGAATCAGTATACACGAAGTTACACAACTTTTCCTATTCAATTCCTTCTCTTTTATTGCTTTCTGAATCAATTTTGACAGAGTTCGGTTACACAAGCAATGACAAGGTTCCGCTCCAAGTTCACAGAATGAATGACCAGGTTTCGCTCTAATGACTATATATAGTGCATGTGGTTTCGCTTATACGACATGACACATAAGCGAAACCTCTTACAACTATGTACATAAAAGCGAAACCTATAATATAAACCCTAATTTTGACTTTTAAGCCCCTATCTTGACATATCTTGACCTAAGACTTAATGTAAACGTAGTCAACAGACATTCCGTGCACCAACAATTTAAAATTGTGTTGTTTGACTATGATGATATCAACTACGTCACGATACTCCCCACCGGGCCCACCAGTAATACGTGGAAATATCGGGGTGTGACATTAATGCCTGCTTTTACATCAAAGATGCATGCTATTCAATCCTGTAGTTGCATGTAAATATAAGGATTACTATTAATAAGCAGACACTGGAAGCTGCTCGGTTGTGGAATTTCTGTCTTTTTCACTACGATCGTAAATTGAGGGTCAATGCTCAGAATAAATGTTGCAGGTTTCTGGTTGGATCTGTTATGTGTTGGATATGCTTTGCTGGATCATTTGATTTGTTGGTTCTATAAGTAATTGGGATCAGCTGGATCACATGAATACTTGGCAGGATGGGAGATGTTGGATTTATATTCAATTTAACCCAGGGATTGAATAAGTTGTTAAGGGGCTCAATTTGGATAGTTTATATGAGGTGAAGTATCAATGATTTTGTCATTAAAAAGTCAAAGATGGTATAGCTAATTGGGTTATAGAGGTAAAGTATATCTTCACAGGTTTTGTGGTTTTGTTGCTGGTTTTTGCAGGATTAAAGTTTTGGATCTTGCAGATGTTATGAAGAATCCTGTTCGGCTTATTGAGTATAGATTTGTATAATCTTGTTATATGTGTAGTTTTACTTTCTAGTATGGTTCGCGTGTTTTGATAGTTTGTTTCCTTTAGGCTGTTTGGAATCTTTGTATAGATTTCAGTTTATTAACTTTGGTCGTTTGTGGCCATAAGTTTAGATTAATGGCTATAGGCCGGGAGTCTATATACTCCCATTTTGTTAGGCCTTTGCAAATTTTTGTTTTTTAGAGTTGGGTTTCTGGGAGACCGAGTGCCCTTAGGTTGTATTCTTATTTATTTTAAATCAATAAAATTTACTGCGGTGCCGTCCTTCTTACCAAAAAAATTAAAAAATAATTCAGTAGCAGAGTAAGCTCATGAGAACAGATGTAGCAATGATATACTTTCACTACTAGAAAATTGCCAAGTTTGTGACAACCAAATTTGTAGCAAATTTGTCTGAAATTGGCCTTACCCACAAATTTCCTACAAAAAAATTCATAGGAAATAAACTTGTGGGTAACCGGGTTAGCTACAAAAATACGACAAAATCTGCTACAAAATTCCTACAAAATCTCTCGTCGCAAAATTTGCTACAAAATACTGACAAATCGCTCTTCTTGCAAAATTCCTACAATTCTTCCACGTTTTTGCCTTTTTTGTATATTATTTTATTATATTTTATTTTTAAAATTAATAACATTATTAAAAAAATATTCATAATTTTTTATTTTCCCGACAAAATTCCTACAAATTATAAAACGTTCTTGCGACAAAATTCCTACAAATTATTAAACTTTTCTGCGACAAAATTCCTACAAATTATAAAACTTTCTTGCGACAAAATTTCCTACAAATCATAAAACTTTCTACAAGTTTCCTACAAATTTATAAATTTTCTCTAAACAATTTGCTACGAAGTATCTACAAAACTAACGGTTTCCAACAATTTTCCTACAAAGTTATCAAAACAGTTTGCGACAAATTTCCTACAACTAAAAAATATATTTTTAATGTAGCTACAAATTTCCTACAAACAGTTAAAAACGTTCTTGCGACAAAACTCCTACAAATTATAAAACTCTTCTGTGACAAAATTCCTACAAATTATAAAACTCTTCTACGACAAAATTCCTACAAATTATAAAACTCTTCTGTGACAAAATTCCTACAAATTATAAAACTCTTCTACGACAAAATTCCTACAAATTATAAAACTCTTCTGCGACAGATTTGTGACAAAATAACAATATCAGAGAATTTTAAAAAACCATTTTTTGTATAAAAAATGCAGCAAAATATAAAATATTCAAAAAAAATTGCAGCAAGCAAAATTATAAAATATTCCAAAACATTTGCAACAAGCAAGATTCTAAAACATTCCAGAAGTTCCAAAACACACAAAAAAAATCCTAATTAAGAGCATGTTTTTTGATTCAAAACTAATCCAACATTCTAATACTTAACAAAACGAGAGCTTTGTTTACTTCTTTCCGATGTTTTTCACCAATTCTTCCATATTTTTTCGCCATGCGTCTTGGTCGGCCCGCTCTTTTTCACGCTCTTGTTGAAATAGTTCGAAACGGGCTTCTATGTTTTGTCGAGCCTCACGTTCTCTTTCTAGTTCCGCCTGAACTTTTTGAAGATGAAAATTATAAAACCGTAATCATCACATATCAACCCGAACAGGTCGATCAACACAACCCTACAATAATCTAACTAACAACGTAAAAATCCCTTATAACAAAAAGGAGTATTGTAAATTACTAGTGGGAAACCCGCGCGTTGCGGCGGAGTCACAAATACAGGGTGGGAACATAATTCAAACCCACCAGCACCAACTTGAAGGTAAGCCACCCACTGCTTTGTCTTGGTGTGCTCTTTGTACAAGTACATTGTGTCAAAACGAGCTCCTGTTAGGAACACCATGGTCCTGAGAGAAAGGGCGATGTCCATTTCCCTAGAAAAGGATAGCCATCCGAACCCACCACTGTAGGGCCCACGTCTTGTAATTTCCTGTTTATCGATTAGTTCCATGGCCTTCACCTGCATCAGATAGGAATTTTCATGGGTATGGGTCGCCTCGGGTTATTTTTTATCCGGTCAAAAGTCCAAGAGTTGAAAAATAACTAAAAGCTGAAAAATAACTTAAAAGGAAATGGGTTAAAAGTCCCAGAAATTTATTTTTAATGTATTAAACCTCATTAACCATATATTCAGAAAAAAAATACAGCTGGATAAACATGACTGGACGTGTTTCAAAATATTTAGAAAAATGACCCCAATCTGTTTTAACCTGTTACCCAACCCGTTTATATTGCAATATATAGAAGCTAATGGTATGAAGAGCGAACCTTTGGAGCACCACTAACAGTTCCAACTGGAAGTGCAGCAGAAAGGGCGTCCCAGCAAGTCAGATTATCGAGCAACTCCCCAGTCACCTTTAAGAACCAAAAGGGAGCCATAACGATTCAAGATTATCGATAGATTGTTGTTGTAATAGAAAAAAAATGAAACAACAAACAAAATAATAGTGTCTTACGGTGGAACTAATATGCATCTCATGGGAGTAAAGCTTTTCCACATTAACCGAACCAGGTTTCATGACCTAAATCTGAGTTGCATTAAGAAAGTAAACATTTTAAATAATTATAAACTACGAAAGCATATTAAATAAAAAAAGCCAAACTAACCTTTCCGACATCGTTCCTCCCTAAGGATCTGCGAAACTACGAAAGGATCTGCGAACGTTCGGCGTTCAAAACGCTGACTTAAAACAATCCTGGTAAATATCACCTGCAAAAATGTGTTCTTTCGCTTGCAATACTGTTGACTTGTATTCGTCACTGGTCATGCTCGACTGGGTTAAAGGATTTCCGAATTGTTGGGTGCTTAATTCAACAAAAGCCTGGAGCTAACTTTGGCCTAATGATTGAGAACTAAGTAAGGATTACGAAACAACCAGAATGTTATAGAGAAGATAAGTCACTTACAGATCACAATCGTGTACTTTAGACGCCAATATTTCCAAACGTTTGACTCCATCTTTGTAAGCTTCTTCGGTAGATGAATACTGATCAAGCCTTATCCAGTGAATTATATATACTTTCTGAAGATTATAATTATTTATCAAAAAGATATTATATTTTTTCTTAGCTATGTGTCAAACGAGCAAATGGGTTAAACTTAAAGATCCATTTAGAAGCAAACAGACCATATAACAAGCTCATAAATCAATTTAATAGAAGAAAGTGTAGGTCCCGTTTTTCCCGGTGAGGATCGATAACGAGAAACCTATCCCTGTTTATCACAAACACGGTAACGGGTGCGGAATCCCCGAGACGGTGCAAACCAAACACAGATAGTAAATAACACGGATTAACCAATGAAACACACTATTGATTAAACGGGATGAGAACCAAATACAAACTGATACAAACACAGTTTGACAGAATTTTGGCAGAGTTTCTTTACATGTATGCTCTCATCCCTATTTCAAACAGAAACAGAGATGGTATTTATACTAGACACAGACACATATTGACGAAATGCATAAAAGCACTCGACGAAACACTACAGTCGACGAAACACACCTTGTTTCGTCGACATACATATAATTCTTATTTCTGTTTCGTCGTTTGTTGTTGAAGCCCAATCCAAGTCAAAGCCTACTTCAAGTCTTCGGCCCAAATAAGGATTTACGGCCCAGAACATGTTTCTGTTATAATATATCACTAAGATCACATATGAGACAAGACTATGACATCATCATGACATCACTAAGGTGATGTCATGGTGATGTGTTTGCGGGAATGGCTTACGGCGCTCCGTGCCTCACGTGTCGAACTCTGGGGCGCACGACGGAGGAATGTCGTGTCATCTGGCTTGAGCCGGACCTAACCGAGTCGACCCGAACCGAATCTAACCGAGTCGAGTCGCGTCCACATAAAGTGTACCAACAATCTCCCCCTTGGACGCTACTCGTGAGGTTCGTCTTCTGTGTCTTTCATGTCGGAGGATCTTCAAAGTCTTCACGCGTCATAAGTAGAAAGGGTATCAACAAACTCCCTTTTCATTTAGGTCGTGTGTTAACAAACTCCCCCTTAAAATGAACTCTCCATTGAGTTATGCTCGTGAATCTTTTGACTTGTCAATTCTTCAGATCCTTGTGGTGTTGATGAAGGGTCAGCGGCAACTCGATCATTTTATCCTTTGAGTGCCTCCACTTCGTGTCTTCATTCCGAAGCTTGTCATCGACCATGTTCTCCTTGCCTTTAGAATCTGCACATGCAAGAAATCTAAACGCGTAATGAGAACAACTGCTTGGAATATAGTTAACATAAGCAAACGAAACACATATGACCATTATTCAAACAACTACCGTCCGACAGTTTGAAAGTTTAACAAATTTATCAATTTTAGTTTTTCACTTTCAAAACTTGCAAATTCTGACTGTTTATGAAGATGCAATTGTTTTCCGGCTTACAATCAGGATTTTGGGTAGGATAGACTCGAGTTCCAACATCAGTCAATCAAAAATAAACTAGAAGCAAAATCTTTTTGGCTTTTATAAAGTTTATATTAAAACACACCTAAAATCTTTTTGAATTTTTCATTTTTCAAATGTAAAGACTGAAAGCAATAAATAAATATATACAAAGATGCAGAAACTGAAAGCAGTAAACAAATATTTACAGACAATCTTTATGCGAGTTTCGAGGGTAAGAGAATCATATCAGTGTACGGTCATGCCAAAACGGTCTTTTTGTTCAATTAGTTAACATTTAGATAAGCATCCTATAACAATTATCGGTATTGTTGTCCACATAAGCTCAACTTATCATTTGTAATCATGGCGAGGGGATACGTTAAGGTATGATTTATACTTACCGACCGGTGTTCATCCACATCACGACACATTTCCGTATCAAGGTATGCACGAGGGTTCATCTTACCGGTGAGTATACCGTTTATCATCCGTTTGACCGTATAAAAATGTGAGAAACTCACTTATTTTGATTGAAAACAAGCCCTATGTGATAGAATCACTTATTGATGAGGAACTTGATTTTCAGATGCATGAAGGGCACAGGAGCAAGTCCGTGAACAGGTCAGTACTTTCGTACAGCAGAGAGACGAACTTGACTCCCGCAAAGAATCTGTGATATTTTATCACTTATTTTGTATGGACATGTGATTGTTGATCACTTATTGAGGTCGAATGCAATATGTACACGTATGTATAGTATCATGGAAGTTCTTAGACTTCGTCTCCGTTTAGTTTCGATAAAAGAAACAACCATGATACCCAGATGATAAGACAGCATAAAGACCGAATATTTCAGAACCTCGGCAATCTCTCAAACGAAATTTCGGTACTAAGACCATATGCCAATGTATGGTTCCCACCTGGTCTTCAGTCGATTTAAGTTTATATCACCGTGCACACTTTAAAATGATTGTGAGCCTACCGATACATCTTATATAGAGCTGCTTAACATTTTTCATTTTGCATTTTAGTTTGAAAAGGTTTCGACAGACCACTGATTTGCTATCATTTTCTCTTTTGCTCGCCAGGAAACTCATTTTTGTTTTTCCAATGTTTTTGAGTTTTGAAATTTTTCACTGTTTTTGAATTTTTCAAATTTTGGATTTACTCCCCCTAAAAATCAACAAACTAAGATAAATTTAAAAAAAACACAAAGGTATTTACAAAAACGATTTTCCGATGTCGGTTAACTCATGTTTTACCTCAATGCCGTTTACCAAAATTAATTTTAATCAGAAATGATTTATCGAATTTTGGAAAAAGCAGTTGGCATGTCGGTAAGCGGTGCGGACCATGACAACATTGTCTGGTCAAAGAGTGCTGTACGAGATAATAACAATTTATAAAGCAGCTTAAATATCGACAAGTATAGGAGAGATTGGAAATTTAAAACCGTATCCTGCAACTGCTTCATGCATTGCAAGGAATCTGAGTGCTCTCCCAAACTAGATATCCACCCGGTGTGGACTTCAAAGTCGATTCTTTGTAGCTACTGAGAAGTCTCTTGACAGCAACAAGATCAGAAACCTTTGGGTCCGGCTGGTCTTCCACATTGCACCAGCGAAGGTCTTCGTCTTTCTCTTTCAGAAGTAGTGTGCGGTTGTTCAATCCATGCCAAGGCATCCGCACACCCGGTTGGTTTGTTCAACAAACACCTTTTCTCCAATCACACCGCGAAGAAATGTACACTGCACGTTCATCTTGTTGATTTTGAACATTAGACGTGCTGCAGGTGCGTACATTTTGATTGAATCTATCCTGGGGACCCGATCAAAGCCTTTAACAATCAAACTTTGAAATGATTTTCATTTTGTCGAAGGTTTTCAATTTCTTTCGACAGACAATTCTCTCTTCTTTTTCTTTTTCTTCTCTCCATCAAAGGCAACCACTCCTAGAAATAACAATATCTTGAAGCTTTGAGTCGCCTATCTTGTGCATGGACACTCCACTATCAACAATCCGATGACTATCGATAGTTCCTCCTGGAACATCCTACACACTCACTCAGAGATTAGTTGGAGAGGGGGACCCAAGCCTTAACAGACTTGGGTCGTCCTTCATCATCGAAGATTGTGACTTCGATTTCCTGATGATTCGGAATGGAGTGAGCTTCCCCTGAAACAGTTACCGATTTTGGTTTCCAAATCTGTTTTTGTTTTTCATTTTTAATTTCTAACTTAACAGACTTAGTTTGGACAACCTCCGGTTTTAAGGCCTTTTCAATCATCTTCACATTTTTACGTCGTTGTTTTGTTTCATGTTCTTTAACAGCGCGTTTATCATGTTTTGGTGAAACAGGACGACGTTGTGGGTGAACCTTCTCAGGTGGGGCTCTATCAACAAAATTTGGTTTGGGCGAGTTTGTGCAGTCTTTAATGATGTGCCCAAACTTCCCACACTTGAAACAAGTTCTCCTTTCAACAAACTTAGGAGAACCTGATGGACGACCTGACGTAGAAGTTGTAGACCCAGAGGTACTAGCTTCACACCCGTTTGTGTGCTGGGTGTAATTGTTTTGGCTGTTATGTTTTAAAATCTTGACTTGTTGGATAAAATCGGTGTTTGATTTGTTTTCAAAAGTCTCAATTTTATCAGTACCCCTTGATGCTACAAACTTGACATCTTTTGTTTTTTTCTTGTAACGAGCTCCTTTTGATTCAACCTTAGCCTTTGGCTTTGGAGCTCGTTGTTGCTGTTGTTTACCCTTAGAAGCAACAGGTTGTTGCTTTGTCGGTGATTTCTGTTTTCCAGGGATTGTCTTTCCCAAAAATTTTCTTGTATTATCTTCAAACACTTTGTCAATCAAAGATTGATTGATGTTTTTGATTGGAAAATCTATGTCTGAATAAATTTTACTATCACCGACTAAAGTATACAACAAGTTATTGCTCTTAACAGTAGACACACATTCATTGTCATCTTTGACATCCTTGACAGGATCTATCACTTGCTTGGCAACAGGTTGCACGGCAGGAGTAGGAGGATCACAAAGAATATGATTCTCAATTGGAATTTCTACTCCTTTCGTCTCATCAAGTGATTCATCCTGGTCATTCACATCTGATTCATCATCTGAAGAATCATAGTCCTCAATGGTTGGAGAACTTTGATTTGAAGCACATGATGACTTTTCTTTCCGATCAGATGAGCCCTCCGATGAATTGTCCGGTTTGAACCCTAGGCCAGTAGTAACTTCCTCATAATCAAGAGGCACACTGGGTTCATACCGAGGCATATCCTCTTCATCGGGCGACTTGGTATAGTCGTGTCTCAAAGGGGGTGGACACTTCCTATAACCAACACCTTTCACATTCCCTTTAAGCTGTTGAACGTCAATGATGTGGTCAAGCACATATCGGGAGTTTGAGTAACTCTCCAATTTGAGCTTGATCGCCTCATGTTCACATTTAGTCGTGGCTAGCTCTTTCTTGGTTTCCTCAATGATATTAATGTAGTTATTAATACCAATTTGTTTGTTGAAAACAGTTTTTGTTAATTCGGAAACACTTTTCTTTTGGGTTTCAATAACTGTTTTAAACTCTTTTTCATTGCGAGCTAAGGCCATGTTTGCCTCTTTGCACTTTGACAGTTCAACAACTAAACTCTGATTGTGACTATGAATCGTATCACATTCAAGTTTCACTCTATCACATTCAAGTTTCATATCAGCACAATCACTACATATGCTAGGAGTTTCAGAATTTACCTGACTTGAAGAGGCTGTGACATTAGCCATGAAGGCAGTCTGAGAAGAGAAAGATCCATCTTTAGAAGTATAATCTCCCGCATTTGAGCTTTCTTCATCTGAACTCCCGCTATAACCCGAGCTATCATCACTTTCAGAAAACTCTTCCTTGTGAACATGCTTGATATGATTGATGATTTTTGCATAGCATGCGGTTCCACCTCCTTGATCCTTATCTCCGAATTGTACAGACCAGTTACACCCTTCATCAGCCTGAACGG